>OU503055.2:17465278-17492207 GCA_912172775.2 Fraxinus pennsylvanica
TTGATAAATAATTTTTCAAAATGAAAATGTGAGATGGGTAATCGAAAATATGGTTTTCGAGTAGGGGGAGCGAGGGAGATTTCGATGGACATTTTATTCATAGAGACGATTGATGTTGCTTGAGGGAACGCCATGGGAGGGAAGGGTCATTGATAATTGATTATGAGGTTTTGGCACGCTTCATCTAAATACCTATCTATTTCTTCTCTTTTGGAGTGAAATTTTTAATAGGAATTGAACCTATCGAATCAAAATTGAATGTTGAGATCTAATTGTTTTAAAAAATGAAAAACCTGAGTCCAAATCAATTATTGGTTCTTGAATTGAGATCGTGGATATTCGACTCTGGAATTGAATTAATTTTTCTTTTAAAAGATTTTTTTTTTCTTTTAACAATTAAATCACTCCCATTAAATGACCTGGCCCATTAGTGTGTAAGGCCCAAGTAATAAATACTCTAATAAATTATATTTTATTCACTTGAATAGTTGATTATTACATTTTTATTCGGTCACGCTTAATCGCACTTTACATGCTACCCGTCCTATAAACCCTTCTCGAGGTGTACAAAGAGCCATTGTCAAAATTGAACGTTATATTCAAAATGGATTAAGAAAGCGTTGAAATAAGAATAATGTGATATATTTTATTTCTGTTAGATATATGGAAGATATTTTGTATTGTCGCTCGTGATTTTTTTTTTAAATATAATGGATAGAATGGAACTTGAATTGGAATCGATGGTCCTAGTTTGAGATTGGTTAATTACATGGACATGAATGATTTAATTTAAAAATATTCGAAGTGTAATGAATTATTATTAAAATATTTGAATTGACTCGGCACCCAATCCCATGACTATCAAAACATTTAGCTCCCATTTGACACCCATTAATTTCTCATTCTCATTTTTCATTTCAACCACACATTTTTCAAATAAAATAATATTACACACAAATCCAAAACTTTTCGTCATTTTTCACTACATATTCTCACATCAATCACTATTCCAAAATTTCGATTCTCTTCAAAAATTGATTCAAACACAAGCTTAAACTGTGTTTGGCCCCAATTTTTTGAATAGTGATTGATGAGAGAATATGTGGTGGAAAAGTGATATAAAATTTTAGATTTGTGTGTAATATTATTTTATTTGAAGAATGTGTTGTTGAAAATGAGTACTGTAGAAAAATGAATGGAAAATAAAGAGAAAGAATGAGGCTCAAACATGGGCTTACTATGCATTTGTTTTGGGGACAGCACATGGTATTCATTTGGCATGATTTTTGAAATATTAAAAAGAGTTTTTGAAATTCAAAAATTGTTTTTTGATCTATTTGATTAATTTTATGAATGTGCTTCTTCCAATTAGAAGAGTTTGTAAATGAACTCGGTCCAATATGATTTTTTCTAAAAGCATTTGAAATTTATTTTAAAAGTTAATCTTCCCTTGAAAGTTCTTTCACAGAAAATAAAACACAAAAGTAATACCCTTGTTTGTTGCACATTTTTGGAAAATGAATGCATTTTTACTGTTGATGTGATGAGGAATATGTGGTTGAAAAAGAAGGAAAAATTATTGATGTGATGAAAAATATTATTTTATTAAAAAATGTGTAGTTAAAAATTAGTAGAAAAATGAGAATGAAAAAAAATAATGTGACTCAAACAGGACCATAGTAATGCCAAACAGTGCATATCAGGCCTCTGTTGGAGCCACATTAAAATTTTTATTTTTATTTTTCTACTCATTTTAAATCACACATTTTTCAATAAAATAATATTTTCCATCACATCAATAACTTTTCATTCTTTTTCAACTACACATTCTCCATTAATTTACTATTCCAAAATACATTCTTCTAAAATGATGTGGCTCAAACACACCCTAGATTATTTATCGAGGATAGTTTTTTAAGAATAATGCTACTTGCCATCGCTCATTGCAGCAGTCGCTATATGTGGCACATACATGTCAAGTGTGTATTTGAATATCACATTAATGTATTAAATAATTACATACCATGTGTGTGTCACATAAGATGAGTGCTGCAGTAAGCGGCTGTAAGTGGTATTACTTTTTTTTTTTTTTTAAGTTGTAATAGTCTGTTGTTTTTTATTTATTTATTTTCAGTTCCTATTTTTGTCTCACAAACAAATGCGATCACCGCGTCACTTACATCACCATCGACGGAACAAACAAATCTACCGAGGCTGATTCCACTGCACAGTTGAAAAGGGAAAGTTACTGACTACGCACTCTTCTTCTTCTGCTACTATCGCATTCCATTCTCATGCATCTCTGCTCTCTTTAGATTCTTTGGTTTCATCAGATCGCTAAAATGGCAAATCTTTTAGCTCAGTGTCAGAGTATTAAATCCTCAAGCGATCGCCTTGTTATTGCCGGTAATTTCAAAAGTCCATTACAGAAGTGACGCCAGTTATTGATTCAACTTTAATTTATTTTACTCTTTATAATTATGGCGTTTCGGCATGTTCTTTTATTATTATTTTTTTCCCGTTGAAAACATATGATTTTTTCATGTACTTATCTGGTTTACAGATTGCTTTGATCTATTGGTTTGATTTCTAGCATCTGATTGACTAACGGAAAAAGTGTGATAACTTATGGATTTTTAATCCTTTCAGTTCTTTTCCTGCCTCCGAGGGATGAAAGTTATTGCAAGAGTAGGCAAAAATTATGAAGATTAGTTGATTGTTTGTTCAAAATTATGAATGATTTAGTAAATGAAATATATTTCCTGACGACCTGAAGAAACACATCTACCAACCGATGTGGCAATGTTCAATTTCTTAGATTTTTACCAGAGAACAATTGCATTTGTACAATATGTCAGAGTTAGTGCATTCTTTTTATTCATAGGCATTGCTCCTTTGGTTAATAGGACAAAAATGTGCAATGTAATTAGTATACTGCTAATATGTTAATAACATTTATTGGTATAACTTGTCACAGTTGAGGATGTAAATGATCTATGGCCTGACCTTAAGAAGAAATTTGAAGAACGGTTGCCATTCAAAAGGTTTTTTCTGAACAACAAGACTCGTGATCCCGTGCCTGTTGATGAATTACCTGCTGATTTCGTATTGACAACGGATGCAAGACTACGAAGTCGATCTCCTCAAGAACAATTGTTATTTTGGTTCCGAGAGCCATACGCAACTATAGTTCTTGTTGCTTGTGAGGTGTATTTGCAATTCCTGTTACTATCTTTCAGCACTCTTATAAGTTCATATTGAGTCTCTGAATGCAATTATTTCCTTAAGCTGACTGAAATCCCTAGCACAAAGTGGGTATATATTTTTCGTTTTCCCTTCTCATGCATTTTTCCTTTTCCAACACTGATGATTTTCTTTTGTCTCACCTAGGATCTTGATGAGTTCAAGACCATTCTTAAACCACGCCTCAAATTAATAGTTCAAAACGAGGAACGAGAATGGTTTATTGTTTTTGTGTCTAAAGCACCAGCTCATAACGATCAGGCCATGAAGATGGAAAAAAAAGTTTACGCCAAACTTGAAGTTGATTTCAGTTCTAAGAAAAGGGAAAGGTATGCTTTCCATTCAGAAAATTGGAGTTATGCAAAGTTCGTTGGCCTATTAAATTGTTGAAGTTAGTTATTTCTCTGTAGGTTTTTGGGATGTAGTAACCAGTACACCATCATTCTCTCATTGGAATATCCTGCTCTGTTCTAGTTCCCCTCCTAGTTTCTTTGTTTAGTTCTGGCCTTGTGATATCAGATTCAATTGTTCATCTCTTAATCTTATTTTTTATTACGTAGGTCAAAAGTTTTGTCATAAGTAGTAAGTTGTGCGTAGATGAAGTCCTTCGAGGATCTAAACAAATTTTTCGCTTAGGTGCTGCAAACTAGATATGCACGGACATGATTCAAATTTCTGGGAAGACTTGGAGGCTAAAATTATGGAGTGCATCAGAAGCACACTGGATAGATGCATTCAGTTTTATGAGGAAGAAATTCGCAAGCTTAGCGAACAGCGATTTATGCCAGTTTGGAATTTCTGTAACTTCTTCATCTTGAAGGTATTGTCTTGATTGTCCTTGTAGTACTAGAAAGCTCGTTGTGCACAATGATTGTTTGAAAGGATTGTTTCCAGTATCCACAGACTCCATTTAATAAGATAAACATAAATGCTCGATCTAAATACGAATTAATTTATTTAAAATAAATAAATTTGGATAGATTAAGTTTGGTTGAAAAGCATGAAAAGGATTAGAGGGGAAAACCCTGAAACTTAGGTCACTAAGATGAAAGTGGGGAAAGGGAAGAGCGGCGGAGCCAATGTCTATTAGTCCAAATCTTTCATATCCTCCGTTTTGAAATTTCTGCTGGAAGTTTGAACCTAATAATCTACAATAGTCCCATCTAAATAATACAGTTTAATTGCACGATGGCAAAACAATGAAGCCTTACTTCCTGAGTGTGCGCTTTTTCTTACAAATGATTGTTAAAAATGCTGTTTATATCTTCCTTCTTCTAGCAATCAACAACAATCACTTGTAAGATGTTGTTAGGGGTGTTCTCGTTCACGGATTCTTCTCATAAGTATTTTCCCTCTATTGACAGGAAAGTTTGGCTTTTATGTTTGAGATTGCTCATCTCCATGAAGATGCATTACGTGAATATGACGAGCTTGAACTCTGCTATTCAGAAACTGGTATGCAAGGCGTTTGATTTCTTGCGTCTTACTTATACTGTGAGAACGTAGATATTGATGTAGGCGATGTTTTCAATTTGACTCGCATCACTGGTACCTACACCACTCGTAGTAATTTTGCACAGTTTCTTTTGATCTGGCCAATCTCTTTCTTGGCATGCATATGAAATATTTTTCTTCTCAAATTGTGTGACTTCTGTTGAGAAGATAATGGAAGGTCTTGCAAATTTGGATGGCACTGTTGGTTTATTTGACAAGGGCGAAAATAACCACTACAAAAAAAAATTCTTTGTTAAGAGTGCACATATAAAGTGTAAAATGAAGTGGCAACTCTCTCTCTGAGTTTTCTTTATTTGAAAATGCTGTATAATGACGTCATTTTCAACTTTATCAAATACTTCTTTTTCAATATAGACAACCGAGCTATTATTCATCCGTCGATCTCCAATTCGGTTGTATAGTCAATTCTTCACGATGTTCATTACAAAAAATACTCATTGTACTCTAGCAGTTGCAACTAAAAGAATTAATGCCAAAGTCACAGGCTTGTAAAGTAATGGGTACCTTTTATCTTTTTTCATCACAACCAACTTGTATGCTAGAGCACTAATAAGAGCAATTCTCCAAGCTCTTTGCAAGAGTGCATATTAATAATATAAGTTTCTAGTTGATCATCAAGTGCCATTAGCTCTACAGCTAAAAAATCATGTGGATATTATTCAGCTAGGCGAATTAATTTAGGCATTCAGGCAGTATTTGTGGATGGTCCAAAAATGTGTTGAGAAAGTGAGTGGACCAGCAACTTTTTATAATGCAATTTCTGAAGTAACGATTTATATTAATTTTTTTAAAAAAATTGCCCAAAGTCCAGTGGGAGACCGTGACCCGGCTGCCCCAATTCCACTCCGCCACTGCTATGCACTGACTTATTCTGTATGATGTGTCATTTAGTGGTACAACAGGAAAATTGGACAAGCAAATCTTCTATTTTATTTAGGGAAATGAAACTGTTGTCTATAGTACACTAAAGGAATGGTGAACATGTACAGAAAAAAAATCGAAGTATATTTATGAAAGAATATTGGAAAATTTCTATAGAACAGTTACGGAAGATACACGGAATATCATTCATGCAATTAGTATTACGAATGCTGATAAAAAGTACTGGACCCGAAACATATAGTTTTGTTACCATTTTGCTGTATTTGATGTTAATAATTATTTTTTTTCTTAAGTCTTTCCATCTTAAATTGGGTCTTACCAATGACATCCTCTCTCTATTTGATCTATTTTTCTTTGCTTTTTTCTTCGAGTTAAATAAGACATAATGCTGCTTAGTCTGCATCTTTGCTGTCATTAATGTTCGATTTTGTGTAGCTTGGAGTTGTCTGCATCATTACTTTTACTTTCTTTGCCCGTCTCTACATTGTAGTTAACATCGCTGGAAGGCAAAGGGACTTTGGAGGAATGGAACGGGGGGATGATCAAGCTACACTACTTGATCCAGGGAAAAAAACATTAACTCAGATTGTTCAAAATGATTCATTTAGGGAGTTTGAATTCAGGCAGTATCTATTTGGCTGTCAAGCAAAGGTGTGCATGACTGAGATATAGTAATTTTATTAGGTGTGCATGACTGAGATATAGTAATTTAATCTATCCACTAACTTTTTTTCTCCATTTTTGTTCAATATCTACGTAGATGATATTGACTGTAAAAATATTTTGGTGTACGGTGATTAGCTGATTTGTCTTAATTCATTTCTATTTACATTTGAATATAATTTCTTTCCTACTCTTTTTGGAGAATTTTATTTTTTAGACTTGTATATTAATAATGTTCTGTCATCACCTTATAAAATCACAGCTACTCTTTAAGCTGAGTCGTCCATTTGAGGTTGCAGCAAGGGGCTATTCTTTTATAGTTAGCTTTTCAAAGGAATTGGCCCTACATGAGGTAGATGATATTCAGTTTTGATCAGTATTTTTCTGTATTTGTCCTCTTGTCATATCAGAGAATGGAAACTTTCTTTCTGAATTTTAATTATGGGGTTCACCAGAGCACATTACCGTTCTGTATGCGTGAAGTCTGGGTAATAACTGCTTGCTTGGCTTTAATCGATGCAACTGCTTCTCGCTGTAAAGATGGGTTAGCAGCATCTGACATGGAAAAGGAATTTTACCGTATTCAAGGGGAAGTTTTTACTTTATGCCGGACTAAGGTAAGCTTTTTCACGTTTAGTTCAGTCTAGTTAACTTGATATTTAATGCAGCATCTTTACTGCAATTCACTGAGTAACTTAGCCCTTGTAGGTTAAAAATATCTGTTACTAGCATAACAATGAGATTATTTATGAGGGGACTATTATTACTTTCATTTCTTATAAAACGATTAGATTCTACTTTGCAATTGTATTGACTCATCTCATGGATTTGGCAGTTCCTGCGACTAGCATATTTAATTGGCTACGGGTCAAGCATACAGAGAAGTCCTGTCATAAGGTACTTGCCCAAATTTTACCCCAATCTAGTCTATTTAGCTCTCCTATCTGTCCCAAAAGAATATCTGGACTTCTACCACTGCTGCTACTGCTACTGCTTCTACTACTATTATTATTTATATTTTTGAACACGATTGTAATTTGAGTATTCTGAGAGTTGTTTCTATTAATTTACCAAATAAACCTTACATCATGCTAATTTTTCTAAATTTTGTAAGCTTATGCAATTCTTAAATCTTCTGAGCAGTGCTTCACTCAGCATGCTGCCATGGCCTAAGCCAGCAGTTTGGCCTTCACTTCCAGCCAATGCTTCAGCTGAGGTGCTTGCAAAAGAAAAGGTGAGTTCCCATACATGAAGTGTAGAGACTGGAGTGGCAAATCCTGTTCACTTCAAATATTAACAGACAACTATTTGATGTTTTATGTTTGTAATAAATGTCTCCATTGATTATATTGCTGCTTTACCTGGAGCAAGTCACTGCTAAAGGTAGACAAAGTAGCAAAACTTGTTAGAAGAAATTATATTTGATATGCTATTTGAGGACCACTTGATCTAATTTCAGGTGCCTTCTTGGTATCAAGATTTTACTATTTTGATACATTATTCAAATAATACTTTAAAACTTAACTAAACTTTTACCATTTTAAAATCGAATCATTTTACTCTAGTTATCTTCTAAAGTTATATTGCTGTAGATGTGCTGCTGCATGCAGTTATCATCTTTTAGGGACGCTGAATCGCTCTATTATTTAGACTTCGCACAGCCTTCCTATCAATCCTGCCTTTATGTGAGTTTTGTCTTGGTAACGGAAATGTTTTCTATCTCTTTAGTTGGGAATTTGGACTGTCTCGATAGAAAATAAATGAAGACTTACTTGGCATAATTTTTTTTCCTCAATAGACATTTGCAATTAATGCGCCTAATAATGACTGTTACTGTTTATGCATTTTGTGATGCAAACTATATAGGATAAAAACCTTTTTCTGGCAGCTATGCCATTTGCCTGTTCTATTTTTATACATAAATATGCATAGATAATCAAATGTAAGTAATTCTGCATACATTTGCATTTACTCAATCAGTTGAAACATGTTTTTCTCTTGTTTACAAACACATGTTTACATATGATAAATATTTCATGGAAAATGTTTTTGTATTCAAATAAATAGACATAAATGCGTTATATTTTGGAAATTCAAACTACTTATCTGAGTGCATGGCATTCCTAGAGTAGTTTGGCCTCATATGACCCCCTTTTTTCCCCTTGAAACTGTATGCTATATCGTCTTTTGATTGAAATTACTGTGAACACCTCCTGCATTCCCAAATTGACTATCATATAGCAGGTACAGTTTTAAAGTTTTCAGACCAAGGCTACAAGTTAATAGAGTTCTTTATCCTAAGTTAGTATTGTTCTCCACTCATGAATTAATGGACTATACACTTTGTGTATACAGAAGATTCTTCAAGAATCTCCACGGCCTAAACACTTTGGTATTGAGAGGAAGCCATTACCTCTAGAACCATCAGTACTGTTGCGCGAGGCAAATCGTCGGAGGGCTTCACTTTCAGCTGGAAATATGTTTGAATTGTTTGATGGTCGTCCAAATGCTATTGATGGGTAATAAATTTAAGGACTGAATCAACTGTATAGATGTCTGGTTTTGCTCAATTCCCTTATTTATTTATGTGGTTGATTAATAAAATACTTGATTACCTTTCAAAAAAATAAAATAAAAGAGAAAGCATACCCATATTTAAAATATCTACTTGATGCTGCATAATTCCTTTGTGTTTTGACTTAGTTGCAATCTTTCCCTAGTGATGGCAGAGTTGGCAAATAACACTCCCATTATTATTATTATTATTGTTATTGTTATTGGTCTGATCAAGAAATGAAGTCTTCGTTCATATATATTTTTTAAAATGAGTTTTTTGTAGAAGAATATCTTATCCAAGTTTTACCCTAAAGAAAATCTAGCTGAGTGGCTTTTAGCAAAAATAAATTTCAAAGTGGACCAAAATTTGTTTTGATATTTCGTATTAGGAGGTAAGTTGCAACATTAGTGAAAGCTAAGGGCCATTGTGCAGATTTTTACGTAGCCCTTATCTTGGGGGGTCGAGAATTGTCAACTTGTGCTACTGCGTGGGTTATGTTGGTAAAGTGAACATGTCTCTCCCTTTTCTTTGTTCTTTCTATTTTCTGAACTAGATTATTTGTTTATTGTTTTGTGGATGTTGAGAATTTCAGCTCTAATATAATATAAGTGTGATTCATTGACAGCTCAGTGCAAATGTCTCCAGTGCCTAAAGTAAATGCAATGTCCATGTCACGAACTTACTCTTTGCCAGGAAATTTCGATGGCTCAATTGATCGGCCTATGAGACTTGCAGAGATTTATGTTAGTTCTTAGCATGCTTTGCGGAATACAATTTCTGATGTCAACCTGTGGAAATCATTATCTTCTGTGAAAGAATTTGAGGTATTTAGCTTAAAGGACTAATTCTGCTGAAGTTCATGTATTAACATTTAGCATGTGGTGCTTATATCACACATAATTGTTCATATTTACGTAGATATTTTACTTTTATTTCTACAATTATGAAGCAAATGTTCTAGGTCAAAAACAAGAGCTGGTTGAAAAATAGTTGTATAATGTAACACATGCGCTCTGTTCCGACTGTTGTTAAAACTCATTCCGCTTACTGAAACCTTTATTAAGTTCCTATACAGTCATGATGTAACGACCCGGGTCCCACTTAACGGGTTGTTCCGACCGTTAGATCGACGACGTACTGTCCCCACTGTACCAACATGAGTCTTTTCAGCATGCTTTGTCCTCACTTGCACGTTCTCTGAGAAATCTTCTCAGGGGGTCACCCATCATAGAATTGCTCCAAGCCAAGCACGCTTAACTATAGAGTTTCTAACGATAGACTTCCGNGTTCAAGAGGTGGCTCCTGCCCTATGGCGTAGCACTTTGTCCCCCATAGCACTTAGTTCCCGATTTCTGGCTGGCAACCTGGCTCTGATACCATTTGTAACGACCCAGGTCCCACCTAACGGGCTATCCCGACCATTAGATCGACGACTACTGTCCCCACTGTACCAACATGGGTCTTTTCAGGATGCTTTGTCCTCACTCGCACGCTCCCCGAGAAATGTTCCCAGTGGGTCACCCATCATAGAATTGCTCTAAGCCAAGCACGTCAAGTGGTCTCCAAGTTGGGCAGCTTATGACCATGAAATGGAGGGTTGAAAGGTTAAAAGACTTGGAGGGGAATATGGCTTCTCAAAACCATGTAAGCCACCAAAGATGCTGTTTCCTTTTAAAATGTTTTATCTAAAATGTCTCTTTATTTTTATTAGCAATTTGGAAGGTGCAAGCTCAGCAAGTAATTATGTAAGGTTTTATATAACTGACTCCACGGCTTCTACAATACATAGAGGAGTTTTTCATTTGTAATAAACAATCTCCCACGACCATGTAATGGCTAACCTCTTATAGTTACTTCCAATTCCATATGTTCACTGCTTTTGGGCATTCTACTCATGTCCTCGTCTTCTTCCACCGACAATCTGGCCTGATACTTTGTTGCTAATATACAAAAAACAAATTGGTCAAAGGCGCATCGAGTTTCTTCAGGATGCTGCAAATTTGCAATATTACTTCTTAAAAACGTACTTACCAGTATTGTTTTCCTTTCTTGTGTAACAGGAAAAGGTACTTTATGAAGTCATTGCAAATTCCGAAAACTGGATGATTGCTGGAAGGAAAAGAGGGCACGTATCACTCTCCACAAAACCAGGCATGTCACTCACCGTATTACTTTCCTTTTATGCGTAGATTAAAAATGTTATTTATAAGTAACTTAAATCACTCAACAGTATTTTCTTAAACTTGTATGACTTACTTATAAGTAGTTCTGTTTGGTAAAATAAGTCTTTACTAGTTAGAAAAGCATAGAAAAGCAAATGAATGAAAAGAAAATTTTGAAATTTTGTTGTAATAAAGTAACCAAATATCAATTCTTGATCAAATATTATTGAACTTGTATTTTCAAGTAGGAACATTATTAAATTTCACATTGAATATATTAATTCTACATTTTTTAAAAATGTTCATTATATGAATAATATTATTTCAAACATTTAACAAGCCAAGCAAATACTATTTTCAATCCAAGTTTTGTTGTAACTTATTTAAATAAACTAAAGAATAAATAAATTTTTATATTCAATGTTTTATATATTTCAGCAATTTATTAACTCAAAATCTTATTATTAAATGATAAATTTTTATGTTTTTTAGATTGAAGTTATTTAAACACGGTGATAGATAGGAGTCACCTTTCATGAAGTAGAAATTGAGCAAAGAAATACAAGTGGATAAAATCTAATGATATACTACTATAAGCCAAATTTTATATATTTAATGATTTATAATTAATTATAAAATTTGTTATGTTAAAACCTTATTATTTAAGTAAAATATATTTCAGTACAGATGATATTTGGATTTATTTAATGAAGTGATGAAGTGCTAGAGTTAAGATATAGGTTGTGATATTGTTAAATTAGAAATTGTATTTGAATCATCACTTGCTAAATTTATTAAAGTAAGTTATATGTAAGAAAAAGTAAATTGCAAGGTGTAACAAGCACTTAAATTTATTCATTTACTTTCTATACATGAGGTACGATGGATTAGACAATAGTGAATAGGAAGCTATTTTTAAATGTCTGTCCATCCAATTTTTGAGGTTAATCAAACTGGCCAATTAAATATACATTCCTACTGAAAATCAGACTACAAATTTATTGTTCGAGTCCAATCCTATCTGGTAGCAGCATTCGGAGCATGCTGCGACTATCTATTTTTCAATGGCTAGTTATTGGTAGCATGGCTAAAATACCAATATACCATGATGTTTCTAATAGGTTCCCGGGTAGAGATAACAATTTTATGCTTGCCACTGGTTGCTGGATATGTTCGCCCTCCACATCTGGGATTGCCGGAGGTTGATGAGGCAAATATAAGTTGCAATCCACCTGGGCCTCATTTGATCTGTGTCTTGCCTCCAGCCCTCAGCTCATCATTTTGCATACCAGCCGGACGTTAATTCGGGTTTGTAGTATTCAGTCAATTTAGTAGTCCGTCCATTGTTTGAATCATGCATCTGATTTTCCTCTCCCTGAAATTTTGTAAAATTTTTATTTTATTTTTCGAATTTGCGGGAATTTCAGAACTCAGCTCCTTAAGCGTTGAGATAGAAAGCTTGTGTAATTTCTCGGCATGTACAGTTGCAATTTGGAATTGTAGAATAGAACATGAAACTGATAAATACCTTGTATACGAGAATGAGATGAGAAAGGAAATATTTTTACCTTCCCTGCTTGGCTATGTTCACTGTGAATGACATGTCCGATATAGTGGGAAGCGCAGAAGCTCTTAATGTTTTTCAGTTGGTTACTATGGACCTTCTGAACTAGACATTTAACATGTAAGAGTCGGGAATAATGTATATTTGCATTTCTTTTTTAATGGGGTTGGGAAAAAATTTAGTGGGAGCACTCTTTGCTCAATCCATTATATATGTGCTGTCCGTTTTAAGGGAGTCTTTATTCATTTTGTCCTTCACGGATTTCTATCGTGTTTCTCAAAATTCGAACATTAGACCTTTGTCTTATGAGAGATTTGAATCCTGGTATCAATTGTATAAATTGTTTAATTGGTGTTAATATTCAAACTTAAGTGCCTCATAAGATGAATATTTTAGATTTGAATTCTGGTGGTCGAGACGGAAATTCATGAGGGACAAGATGCACAGAGGCTCTCTGAAAAGGGACAATATATATAAGCTAACTGAGTCTAAGTCGTTACAAACATTATTGTGTAGTGGACATGGAGAATTGGTTGGTGCTAGAAGTTAAATGCCATTGACTCTGGGCCAGTTTTTCCTCTAAAATTCTGAATACCAACCAGGAGAATATTGCAAAGCAGGACCAAAATATCAGGTCCGGTGTTCAGTCTCAATCCAGCCTTGTCAATCCCCCACGTATATTGAAGTAAGTGCAACTTTACATTCCACATTCACCCAACTTTTCCATCTAACATCTTAAGGTCAAATGCAATTTATAAAAATTCTGGATGGGCAATCCTTTTACCTACCCATAACTTTCTATTAAAGCAATACTCTGAACTTACAAAGTGGGTACGACAAGCAAATGTCGCTTGTCGTATAGTTCGTTATGTTAGAGGGTAAAATTATTTGATCGTGTTTCCCCTTTGATATAATTGGGTTCTATTTTGTCTTATATCTCGTGTCTCTTTAATGATTGTCTAATAATTATTATTCTAAGTATCCTTTAAGATTGTCTTCCGTGCTTCGACCAATTTAATTGGTTGTTTATAAATTGCAATGGACTTGAGTTAAGTTGAATGTACGTTGTTCAAATATGTTTCGATTATTTCATAACAATTTTAATATCAATTTTAAGTAGAATTTGATTCATAAAGTTTTAAACAAAATTTAATTGATCCATATTTGACAAATTTAAAATTTATCAACCAATTATCATTTCTGAATTCCATAGAAAGATTTAGGATGGTGACTAGAAAATGACCTTCCTTGTCCAAACTGAGAATCAATTCGAAATTTGATCCAATTATAGGGTAAAAATCGAGAATCTAGTAACCGTGAAAATAAGTTTTATTTAATTTTTTAATATTAGTTCGATCTTCTTGACCTTTTCATTCTTCTATCTACGTTCAAGTCGACTTTTAAAACATTAATAATTTTTAGTATTGATATCGATATTTACAATGATATATATTTCACTCTCATAGAAAGGATATCTGGTTCTACTTTGTATCCCCAGACCTTTTTAGTTTAGTTTTTCTTCTACAACTCAAAAAGACCAAAAATAAATAAATAAAAGCACAATATAAATTATAATTTATAATCATATGACTTTTTCATATGATTTTATTGTTTTCTTCAACAGAGAATGTTGAATCTCCAATCCAATCTGACTTCATTGGACCCCACAAAATGCTGACGTGGCTTCCTAAATGATACGATGTGGCTGCTGACCATAAACGCCGTCACGCGCTCCGACACCCGAATCTCCTCCATCTTCCATTCGTGTAGTCTCTGCACATACTCTGGCACGTACACTATGTCCCAAATCACTGCGACACCGCCGGGTTTCAACACACGTGCCACCTCAGCCAACACGCGCATCCGCTCCGCTGCGGCAGCGGCGGATTTGGGTCCGAACTCTTTTCCTACTGTATGCACGAACGCGGCTGACACCACCACGTCAAAGTAGTTGTCACTGAAGGGAAGAGTTCTTGGGTCACCTGGCCGGCACGTGACGTACTCCTGGACGCCCTCGAGGGTGGCGGTTCGGAGTGTGGTGGTCGGGTTGGGAAATTGATTCCTTCTATTCTGGGTCGGATTGAGCCCAACAACCCGGCCGGAAGAACCAGATTTCTTGAGCTGTAAAGCGACGGCGTTGAGGAGGATGCCGCGTCCGCAGCCGAGGTCGAGTGCGTGCTTGACGGAGGACCAGTCAGGGATGGAGGAAACTATACTCTGGGACATTTCCCAGTGGAGGGAGACGGCTGAGTAAAAGAAATTGGCGGCGGCGAAGAAGAGACAGACGGCGGAGAGAGCTGTGACTGATCCACTAAACCCCGCGGCAAAGCGAGCCAATCCTGGGCCAGGGAGAAAGTGGTGGAAAAGATGGCAAATGGGTTCAAAGTAAAGAAGGAAGATGACTGAAAGAATCGAAAAGCCTATAGCATTAATAAGGAGAAACAATGGCGTCTGCCAATCATCTACTCCATAGATCGCATAGATCTGCATCCAGTCTCTGCCTGTTTTTCCCATATTCTTGAAATTTGATAGTAAAAAATAAAAAAAAAAAAAATTAGATCTTTACCTTACCAGAAAGAAAGAAAGAACAGTTAATATCAAAATCTGGGATGCATTCGGTGATCCCAACAAGGAAGGAAGGGCTTCCCTGAATCTGAAGTTGTGTGGATTTAAATTTGAACTTTTTCTGCTGATTGAGTGAAGTACAGAACAGAAGATAACAGAAAGAAGGTATTGGTTGGCGTTTTGTGATTCTTTCTGCAGTGTAATGTAATCTGCGAGTATTTAAGGTGTACAGACAATTAGATTAAAATTTAAATAAAATTAATAATTAATTTTAATTACACATTTTATCAAGTACACAATTTTTCAATAACAAATTTCATCAACTTTTATTAAAATATACTAAAAATATAATTTTTATTTTAATCAAACATGGGTGTACGGTTTGGACGGATCTTTATTAATGAGTCCCATTTTTTTTAAAAAAAAATACATTTTTGAGTAGTGTTTTAATCTCATTTTAACCATACATTTTTTAATAAAATAATATTATATGCAAACTCAAAATATTTTCTTATTTTTTAACCACATTTTCTATCAATACATTATTTAAAAATGTATTTTTTTATTTTATTTTATTTTTAACAAAAATGGGGCTCAAACTATGGAAAAGTCAATCCGGCTGTCTAGTTGAATTGGTTTAGACTTTGTTTGATTTATTGGAAGTGTTAGGCCTGCATCCTACAATGTATAATTTATTATTTTCTGACAATTTAGCCTCGAGATTAAAATCAGATTTTTAATATAATTTTATAAAAAATGATTAAATGTATAATTGAAAAGTTATCAATCCCATAAAATATAATTAATTGTAAATTTTGACTTAAATTAAAATCTGAATTTTAAATTATACCAAACAAGGACGTAAGCACGAGGCACACGGATGGATAAAATTTTTAAAAGAAAAAGGAAAAAAGAAGTGTAGGTCTCATTTTTCGTTTGTGGGTGCCAGAGATGTAAAACGCGGGAATGGCGCAAAGTAGCCAAGAGTCGAATCCCACCAACCATTTGCATAATCAATCTATTTAACAATTTTTCCTCACCATAATAATTTTTTTTTAAAAAAAAAAATTTAACCGACAAAAATTACAAATCATTTCTAGTTAGAGAAACACCACTTGTACAACCTCGGTTGACAACTTCTCACAGTGGTGGGTCCCACTGTGTTTAAAAAAAAAATAAAAAATTACGCACCCACCCATTCCATGTGTAAATGGTTGTCAACCTCGATTATACAAGTAGCACAGTTCTTCTCGTTATCTATAGATTACTCCATTTATAAACTATAAACTTCCGATAAACCACTTCATAAATTACTTCTAAAAAATTATTCAAATATGTTTATAAGTAACTTTTTAATTTCAAAATCAGCTTTCGCCATTTTAAAATTTTGTCAAACGAGCTTTTATTGACTTGAGGATTTTCTTTGTCATATGTCTCAAGTTGATGATTCAATTTAGATAATTAATAGCAAGACTATTGACAACCATAAAAGGGTCTTTGCATTGATGAACCGTAGAAAATAATGCTTAAAAATTGACTTAGTAAGTAACGTGCCATGGACTCTAGGAGGGCAGGTCATGCCATGCCACGCCACATATAGTACCATACTTTATTATAATGTAAAGTTGATTTGTAATTATTTTTGAATAATATGTGCAATAAACAAAGCTTGTGATCTATTCTATTACTCCTAGTTCAGAGAATTCCTAGATCCTGCATGTTTCTAAGTTTCAAAAATTACTTACATGTAACGAAGTAACAATAATTTATTCAAGCACGTAGAAAGACCGCTCTTATTAGATATTAGAAATGTAATAGAGTCAAAGTCCAGCCAAGTTGACAAGACTCGACTTTAAGGTGGGCCATGCTAGACCATCCCTCAATGCGACATAGCCAACAAATTTTCGTGGAAAATTTAAGTACGGGGGAGTTTTTCACAAAATTCTTACAGGTGTTGCCTACGCCAAGAGTCCCCTGTATGAATTATGTGAAACTTTTCGTGTACTTATAGCACTACCAAATCTTGATACCTCTATCTCTTATCAATATTTTCATCAATGTAAATCAAAGAATTTATCTACTGTACGGAAGCAGTGCTGCCAAAATTTCACTAGATGTTACCACATGGCATTTTTCTGTACGCAGAGCAGGACTGTAAATCAAACATAGGGGAACTTGGAAATTCCAATGCAAATCTAGGCTATAAAACCACACTTTTCCCTTACATCAAGGCAGTTCAAGGACAATGGAAACTTGATGAGAATTACTTGGGATTCTGCAAATCCAGCTATTGTCATAATTTCAGGGAAGACACATTCTGGAACATCACTCAAAGTCCAATGACTACATTAAATTGTGTAGATCACATATGCTTGAATATCTCTGTTTGGTTTAGCTAAAAAAATTGATAAAAATATAAGTCAAAATCGACAATTAATTTAACCACATATTTTATGGGATCCACATATTTCATTAACTTTTTATCAAAATTTACTAAAAATATGATTTTTAGCAAAACCAAACAAGGGCTAATTTAACCAGTCATAAAAAATGTGCTTAGATCCTACAAACTACCTAGCCAAATCCATAGGTAGAGACTAATTCATTGACTCTCGATTAACTGAAAACTCATCATTTAGTGAAGGTTTCTATTGGGGACTTGTGAATAATTTACAAATAAATATAAAATTAGTCAAAATCTGGGTTATATACTAGATTATGTTAACATGCGTAAAGAAAATCAATATCTGCGGACAGGCCAGTTGTAATATATTTTTCTCTCTTTTTTTTTCGGTCGTTATATTGGAAAAGAAGTTGGTTAACGACGTTACCTGATAAGCTGAACAACTTAACAATGTAGAACAAAAGGCCGCCAGATTCCAACTGGATTCCGAATTCAGAGTGAGCAAAGTGGCACTTGCAATGTATACTTAAGGACAGCACCATTGTTGAGCTACACTAGATAGCAACTACTAACCACAAGCACATATATCGTGTTGAGAAAACGATGCCAAGAATTTTTTTTTTATTTTAAGTAAAAATTCAGAGAGGGGGTCAGAACATTGTCGTCTCAATTGTAAGGATATCGGACAAAACTATGTAGAATTTTACAAAGATTGCATCCCTTGAGAAGATTACATTACATAAAATCCTTACCTAGATCACGAGGTTGAAATAAGTATTTAGACGGATGGGTGCGGTGTGGAAAGTTTAAATATGCATAATCCGAAGACTACCTCCGAGTACTAGAAAATAAAGGAATTACTTGTTAGCGGAAGGAGCCTTGGTAATGACACTTATTTTAGGTCTTAGGATAAGTGAGCCAACTCCATCAAGAACTTCCTTGCCTGAAATAATTGATCGAATTATTAGCAGCAATAAAATCAACGCTATGAAGGATGATTTGCAATGCATGTTTTTTCCTTTCCTTGATCAACTTTCAATGGAGTTTTTATCAAATTGACTGTCAATCTAGGATGACCTCCACCTGTACTTGTATGTTTTGGCATCAAGAAATATATTACTTATATTCCTTTTCAGGGAATCTATTAGACTACCGAATTTGATTAATTCAACTAGGCCTATGGAACAAGAACAAAATATTTCCAACCAAAAGAATTGCTGTATGGAAACCTAAATTTGGCTAAGTAAAACAGTTAGTTCAGACAAAAGTGTAGCTATTGGTGGGATTTTGGAAGGAAAAAGGTAGAACATGTCTAACCTAGAAGCAAGTACAAAAATAGTGTCCCATTAACTGCATTAGTCCGCCTGAAGGATAGGAAGGCTTATAAATTTGATGATTCCCAGCTAGCGTAAACAGCTCCAATGATTTTCTCATGCAACTTGAACCCAGAACAAGCAACTATTCCCCTATCAAGACCTTCAAGATATATTCCTCTTGAAAAATCCAATGGTGTCCCACCTGCATCAGTAACCACACCACCAGCTTCTTGCACAAGGAGAACACCCGCTGCGTGATCCCATATCTTCTCCTTGTATCCAGATCTAGCAAATTTCATGTAAATCTCAGCTTCCCCTCGAGCAATGGCTGCATATTTGACCATGCTATAAACTCGCAACGGCTGATTTCTGCATTGAAGAGTTAAAAAATGGTTCAGGTATCACTCTTGAAGACATGTAAGGAAGTTTATGCAATAATGAAGTCACTCAACATGCAGGAGTAGCTAGCAAGGATAAAAGAGGGTAGATGGCATCTCATATTCTCCACAACCGAGAAGAGAACAAATGAAAGAATGAAGGAGAATAGTAATCTAACTCAGATTTCGCATGAAACTAGAATGAAAATATTGAAATCATAGAAAATTAGACTAAGATTATACTCTTTCATTGTCAACCATTTGGTGGCCTTGTAGCCCATGGAAGTAATCTGAGTCCGAATGCAAGGAATTGAACTATAATTTCTAATAGCATGAAATAGTGCATCGCGGACCTTAGCCCTACAGTATGAGCAATACCAGCCGAAAAGGAATGGTTTGAATTGGTTTTTTCCACAGGCTCACAGAATGTTGCTAATGCAGGATCATCAATGGAAGAAACGTGCACAGTTCTTGCAGAATTTTGCCACTCGAGCCTCTTATCGCCATGAATTAAGGGTTGCATCCAAGCTTTACCACTGCCTTTCTTTGTGTACATCACACAACCTTCTTCCCGTGATGATATTTCTGACATAACAGGACATTGTTGACTATATTTGATCAGGCTATCATCCTTCACTGGGTAATTAGGGCACCCAAGTACTCCAATTGCAACTTCTCCATCATCAATCATAGCAAGTGCAATGGCATACTGATCTCCACGCACAAAGCCCAGTGTTCCATCAACAGGGTCAAGGACCCAATGCCGTCCCACAGGGCCCCCAGTTGAGTTGCATCGGTTAATTGATTCAAGAACTTGTGAAGCACCAAGTGCTTCATTTGGACCCTTGAGACCAAATTTACACGCCTCAGCCAAGCACTCATTCACTGCACTGACCACCATTCCCAGTTGTGCTGATGAGTCAGGCTTGGAAAGAGTTTGAACATCTTCTTCGGCAACAATGGATATATTTTGTCCACCAAAAGCTTCTGAGAGCATCCAACTTACTGTAGCTTGCACACTCCAGTCTATTCATGCAGAAGAATTCAAAAATAACCAAATCAATCATGCATATCCTGCATTTATGCAAGTGCAATAGTTCCAAGTTTTACTTTGGAACAATGTTTTTTACACACTGGCACCACAACATTTAAAAGAATTGAAAATGCGCACTTTGCATCTCTGTCTTTAGAAGGTTTATCAGATAAGAATAAATCATACTCTCTTTTCTATTGTTAATAAATATCAATTCTTGTGTATATCTGCATACTAAGAAATCAATCAACTTTCTCCGTAGATATCCAACTGACATCATATTTGTAAGTATGAGGCAAAAATTTTTTAGTAAAAGAACCACAGTGGAGTAACGAGAAAGTAGTGGAGTAAAAAAATCATGTAGCCGACCTCAAAATTATTAAGTCTAAGCTCACTTTTGGCCTTATTTTACGAACAAGTAGTTTTGACTGAATTAGAATATAGGAATTCGTCTGTCTATGGAAAAAACAATGTCAGGTTCCACAATTTACCACCCAGTGCGAGTACAAGATACTGTCTTAAATACATGTGCCTGCATTTACCATTCATCTTAAGCAACTGATCTAAGAACAAAATATCACCACAACACCTATTTAGTACTTCATAAGTATCTCCCACCCTTACATGGTTGAATCATTACATGCTATGCGCATCTGTCCTGGTGTAAGTTAAACTTGATTCTAAACATTTTCAAGATCCAACTCGACTTTGACTCTCTAGTAGTAAGAATTAGATTAAGTAGTATATAGATATTCTCAATTTACTGATCCTCGATCTTCCTGATATAAATAGCATTATATGTGGGCATTCCAAAATTCATTCATAGCCCTCCCCATCTTTCTTGTAATTATAAAGGGGGTGGGGGGGAGTATAGCAATGATATCACCTTCTCGTCTTATATTGCTGTACTATTATATAATTGGGTTATGCAGACAGTTTATTACTTCTGATATTACTGTTCGGTAATGTTTCCTCAAGCCAACAACTGCTATGAAGACCTGGAAAGATCTTCTCCATAATGAATCCAATAGATATGTAAAAGTGGCACTAGCAGCAATCTAATTGTTGGAATAGAAGGAACACTATAACGTTTAGCCAGGAAATTTAATGTGCTAAATCGATGGTCTCCATTCCTGTTGTAAGTAATAATAACTGGAAGCCTTATATTTACTATTCCTTTTCCAGGTGAAAAATATATTGCATGAAATTCACTTCCAGAAGAAGAGAAGATACAAACAAAATTCAATCTCTTCTTAATTAACAGTGCAAAAGCACGAAAGAATCAAGAAAATAAACAAAAGGCAACAATGCTTCAAATGTGTACCAGAAATCATCAAAACCCAGGAGAAAAGCACAAATGCAAACACCCAATCCAAGAAAAGAGAAGAATACCAGCAACAGTAACCAGAGAATCATCATCCTTGGACTTAATCTGATTGGAATTGTTTGAGAAAAGCAATTGCTTCTGCACCTTTTGGCATAGTGAACATGCCATGTGGACGACCCTAACGGCCACATTCAACTCTTCAGTGTATTCTTCATTATCGTTCTCCATTTGCTCAGGATTGAAGATTTTGGATCAAACCCAGAAAGCGAACGACAGAATGCAATCTGAGAGACCCACCACCGAATTGGGAAAGATTTTACATTAAATAGGCAATGGGTATGAATGCGTACAAGATACCAATACAAGCACAGGAATGATAAATTTATATTTTCTAATTCTTTAAAACCTACGATTTTGAGGATTTAATTGTTCAAATGGTCACATAACTTACGTTTGTATATTCGATAGCTCACTGAAATTTAAAATTTCAAATTTTGATCACTAAATTTATTCAAATGTTGGACATTACTCATTAACATAACATCCATTTCAAATTTTTAACAAAATTAGTCACGTGGCTAATAGAATACACATGTAGCGTCCCGTCACGCAATTAACAAATTGTCACGTCTTTGATTACTTGCTAAACTTTGAAAAACATTTTTCGTTTGTTCACTAAATTTTGAAAAATGTTTTCGATTGCTCATTGAAACTCGAGGTGGTTGAATTTTGACGACTAAACTTATTAGAATGACATCAAACTGTTGCTTGCTAAAAAATGTATACTACAAGTGTACTGGTCGTAAGGATGTCATTAGGCTCTTCCGCTCGAATGACTCGTGACTCAACCTGAAAAAAGTCTGAGCTGGCTCGGTGTGACCAAGCCTCATTTTTGAGCGTTGGCCCAAGCTAGAGCCAACTTGCGTAGCTCGGCCAGCAAGTGACATGGTAAATGGCCCATATCTTTTAGTCGCCTGCATTACGCTGGCATCTAGCAGCATTGTTCATGCACTATGCATGCATCTAACTTTAAAGTAATAAAGTGGGCAAACGAGCTAAGATTGTTGATCCCACAAGTAATGATTATTAATTATACAATGGTTAAATTTTTTTACATGCTTTTGTATAATTTTAAGTTATTTTCATCATTTTAAAAAATTCAAATATATTGTGTTTTTCGTTGTTTAAATTAAATTACATTACATTAAAATTTGAATTTTGCAACAAAACAAACAATAAATTTAATTAAAATTTGGATTTTGCAACAAAACACACAATAAATTTATATTTTTCAAATGATGAAAATAACTTAAATTTCAAAAAATGTGTTAAAATTAAATTTAGATATTATGTGATTGAGTAATCATTTTGTTTGTGAGATCCCGTACTCGTTTATCCACTTTATTACTTTTACATGATCCGTGCACTTGCGGTATATAATTTTAACGAACAACATGCCTATGTCATTTTTATAAATTTAGTGGCCAAAATCCGACCACCTCAAAATTCAATAAGCAATAAAAGATATTTTTCAAAATTTAGTGAGCAATTGAAGACATGACAATTTGTTAATTGCATGACGAGACACCACATGCGCATTCCATTAGCCACGTCGTTGATTCCGTTAAAGGTTTGAAACATATGTTATGATAGTGACTAATACCCAACGTTTGGTTAAGTTTAGCGGCCAAAATTCGACGTCTTAAATTTCAGTGAGCAATCGAATATATAGACATAAGTTCAGTTACCATTGAGACAATTAACTCCGATTTTGAGGGTTGGGAATACAGATTTTTTAACACCAATTATTACCAACATCAAACACATATGCCCCCGTCCCATAGAGATGGACTTGCATTTTTCTCCGTTTGCACCAAGTTATATGTCACTTTTCTTATTAAGCTCGTGTTTGATAGATATTAAAATCATATTTTTAATAAATTTTAATAAAAGTTGATGAAATGTGTGGTTGAAAAGTTGTGGCTTCTATAAAATGTGTGTAAAAATTAATTATTGATTTTGATTTTAATCAGATTTTCTATCGGTGCCACGAAACTTTAATCTTCAGAAGATGACACAGAGAGACAGAATTTCTTGTAAGTCCTAAGTTGAACACTAAGGTCGCAATTTGCATATTTGCCCAAGTTTTCCTGTAGTCCTCGATTATCTAATCATAGAAATTCTTGATTATCGAACAAATTAAAAGGATATGTTTGAAGAGTTTGTGGGTAAGTTTAAACTTTGAAGTGCGGCTAGAGATGGTAATTTTCCCTGCCCCGCCCCGTCCCGTCCCGTCCCCGCGGGGCCCCGCCCTGATATAATTAGTTTGAACATTATTTTCTTTGAATTTTAAAATTTTGAATTTGTATTTAAAAAAAACAAATGGGGCAAGAAACGGGGCAAGTCCTCGCCCCGTACTCGCCCCGCCCCGTCCCGTCCCGTCCCGTCCCGTCCCGTCCCGTCCCGTCCTACCCTATCTAAGGCAAGGTGGGGCGCGGGCCGGGAAGGGGGAGTGTCGTGGTGGGGTGAGGGTGCCTCGCCCCGAACCCGCCCCATTGCCATCACTACTGTGCGGGCTGCTAATTTTCCAACTTACTAAGCGAGTGTCAACTTGAACATGCGATCCTAAAAGTGTGTTTAATTTGCTATTTTTAAACTGTTTTCAATTTTGCAAAATACGTTGGTCAGAGTTTCTGAATATGCATTTTCAAAATCAATGACAAATTTATAACATAAAAGTCGAAACACATTTTTGACGTTTTAAGTGTTTTAAGTAAAAATGTTGAAAACACTCAAAACGTGTAAAACAAACATTTAAATAAATTTTATTTTATTAAAATTTTTAAAGTCAAAATTGATAAATTTTAAAAAATAAAATAAAATTCTAAAGAAATAAAATTAAAATCCTACCAATTAAAAAACAAAATTGCAAAAATATAAAATTATAAAAAAATTCTAGAAAAATAAAAATAGTTGAAGCTCTTAATGATTATTTACATAAAAAATCTTTAAAATATTTAAATAAACATAGATAAGAATATCTTTAGAAACATCATTAATTTTTATTTCTTATATTTTGAACACAGTTTATTATTTATTTTTGTAATGAGAAAAAAATACTGTAAGATTCACCAATATATATATATATATCAACATAAAATTGTTCTATTTTTACTCGGTAAACAAAATTAAAAATGAACTCAAAACTCAAACACAAACGAAACAATCCCTAAAGTTTTCGTGCTTCTTTGTCTTCGCAATTTCATTAATTTGGATGAATTATTAGTTCTTATCTTACTTTGAATTCATTTTTCAAATAACGGGAGCCATGTGATTCAAATCAATCAAGTTTTTCCAACTAAATGGGGCCACGCGAGGACTAAGGATTGTGTGAAATGTCCAAATTTCTTGTGGAAATTCAAATGAATTTAATGTTTCAAGGGAAGTAATTAATTAATAATAGACTCTCATATCACTTCATAATCTTTGATGACGTTTCTCCAAATCTATTGTTGAATTGATTTGTACGATACATATGGACAATCGTCTTAAAAAAAGGATTTTGCTATTTGTACAATGTGGTTTACATCCCCTCACAATAGGGGGTCCACGTCCAATAAAAATATAGTGGACCCCTTATTGTGAGGGGTACTGTATACCAGGGTGTCAGTTGACGCAACAAAACTTAAAAAAAAAAAAAAAAGGTTATTAATCAATGAAAATTATCAGTTTAGGTTGCACGGTAGTGAACCTCTAAAATTTATAATTCCTCGTATTTCTATACAATCCCATGTTGGTAAAGTATTTTCTTTCTTTCTTCTCCTTTTTTCCCTGCCCCGTTTGTAATTATTTTTTCCTATAAATTCTAAGGTAATTTGGGAATTACACTATTTGATTTAGATAATCAGTTCAAGTTTGGACATAAAAAAATTAAATTAAATTGGTTTTAAAGAAATTTTTGTTTTTCTAAATAACTAGATATTCGAGATAAAAGGGGATTGAACGAAGATATTTCGAGTCAAATTGTCGTCCATCTAACTTGTTTACTTTTTATGGTATTGTGCTCGCCAATTCAATTTGTACAATTCCATTTCAGGAAATTTGAAATTATTTCGAATGCTTATATATGGCTTTCATTTGCCATATCTATAGTCTCTAGCTTATTCATGTGACATGGTACAGTCGAGTTAATTGATGTTGTAACAAATATTTACTAACATACTCTCTTTATCAAGTCCATCATTGTTGAATCCAATTTAACGAACAACTACAATATCTCCTTCTATAAAAAGCCGACTAGAATAGTCGAGAAGTACAGACGTCGATCAATTACAGAAACTAGAATAATCCGTTACTTCCTATGCTGCCAAGTGTGAAACCTGATTTAAGAGCATTCAATTGTAAAGAGATAAAAAACTTCATCGTTAAAAGTAAGACTCGACTGGTCGTGTGTTTGTGCAGTGGACATCCTAACTTCATTAAATGCAATCCCAACTACCTGACAAATGGCATTCATCCCCTCACTTGATCAATAAACCTAAGCATGTTTTTTCTTCACAAAGTACCCGCCAACCACTAGACTTGCTGCCCATGTCATATCGCCACCCTCTAACCCCCTACCCCACCGACCTTATCTCTAGCCTCTTATCTCTGTGTGTGTGTATATAGAGAGAGAGAGAGAGAGAGAGAGAGAGCTGTCATATTATTCTCTTGAATAAGAAGAAAAGTTGAGTAACAAGAGTTTTTGTTTGATGGTTTGTTTCTGCTTTTTGGTGGATCAGAAGAGGGTAATCAAGAAGACCAAGCCGGTGGCCGGAATGTGTTCGCGTTGCAGCCACGGCGCGAGGGTGGCGGACATGAAAACCATGACAAGATTTTGTTATATCCCATTGTATTGGAAATCTTGGAAGGCTATAATCTGCAGTTTTTGTGGGGCTATTCTCAAATCTTACAGGTGAACCAATTCTGCAGTTCACACACTAGAATCAGAATACGCTGTTGCTTATATCTTTGCGACATGCGATGTGATGCACGAAGGATAGGATGAAGGCCGGCTTCTTTGACAGATTTTAGCCATTGACTAGAAGACCGTATTTCCTTGTTGCTTTACATATAGTGCATGTTTGGTACAAAGTACTGCGTTCATATGATTCTGAGATTCAAAATACCAAACATCTCGTATAGTTTTAAGGATAGAACATGAGTCTTAAGTTCTTACGGAGTGTTCGATTCAAATAAAAATCAGATTTTTAGTATATATCTTGATAAAAGTTGATAGAACGTGTGGTTAAAAAATTGTGGGTCAAATAAAATATGTGATT
>OU503055.2:17501872-17521863 GCA_912172775.2 Fraxinus pennsylvanica
ATGAAATCAAAGGAAGAGAAATTCACCACTCATTCCCAATGACTCTATTCCAGGTGGAGCTCCTCGTTCTTCTGTTTTCGCATATTTCTCTTCATATTATGCTGGAAAAAATGCAAAGAATTATCCTGTTATAGAAATTATTTATCTGAACCTTGGAGAAAGATCAAAATGCTTCGTTATGCACTCACATCCCCTACCCCTCCAAAGGAAAAAAAATTAAAAATAAACCAATCAATAAATCTTCTCTTGAATCTGCATATTTATGAGTTTTTCCATCTATTCTTAACCTTCATGAATCACAGTAACCTGTCTAAATGCATCTTTGTGCCAAATGCAGCCTCACACTGTCCGCCTGGACCATAAAAACTTAACGCTTCTCAAGCAATGGACATGGCAATTTGTTGTAATTCGCCCAGTTTGCTCTGTCTTGATGATAGCGCTTCAACTTCTTGGAATATATCCCAGTTGGCTCAGCTCGACATTCACCATGATCTTGAATGTTTCAGTTTCTTTGGCCTTGTATTCCCTCGTGATTTTCTACCATGTTTTTGCGAAAGAGTTGGCACCACACAAACCACTTGCCAAGTTTTTGTGCGTCAAAGGCATCGTCTTCTTCTGTTTCTGGCAGGTATGCTTATCATATATAACCTTTCGAAATACCAGTTGTAAGATACCAAGTGACCAAGGATTGAATGGCGTATAGCATGCATGTTCTTTGCTTTCTCTTCTTCTACGAACATTAAACGATTATGAAATGATTAATCAGATATATTTTCCGCCCTTTTTCCAGGGAATTCTGCTTGACATTCTTGTAGCAATGGGAATAGTTAAGTCGAATCATTTCTGGCTTGACGTCGAGCATCTCCAGGAAGCGCTACAGAACATGTTAGTGGTTGTGGAGATGGTTTTCTTCTCTCTTCTGATGCAATATGCATACACTGCTGCACCTTACCGCACCGCTTCAGTTTCAGCCACCAGTGACAAAAAGAAAGAATGAATGGAAATCTCATACGCGACGAACAACGTTATAGTTGTACTGTATTCTAGTTTACACTGGTGTCGATTCATGCCGAGACTTCGTCGCATTATATTTTGGCGTGTTTAATAAATATTTGGCATAAATGTTGCACCAGACGTTGTTTTGAATGTTGTTGAAAGGCAAGTAGATGCTAATAAGAGATTTTATAATTCGATATTTTTCTTGAGAAATGTATATTTAGTCTCTGTTTGGTATGGATTTAAATTTAAGTCAAAGTTAATCGATATTTTTAACCACATATTTTATGGGACAATAACTTTTTAGTCACACATTTAATCAATTTTTATCGACATTTACAAAAAAAAAAAAATTAATTTAATTCTCACCAAACAGGGGCTTAAAGCTTGAACGATTTTTTTATAGCACACTAGTCGAAGGACGTGTGCTGCAAGTAGGGTTAAGAATGCGAACACGAGTATTTTTCAATTATTAATACGTAGATATGTCAAAATTTCATGGGCATGATTTTGTTGTACAATCACACATTCTCAAATAAAATAATATTATACGTAAATAAAAAACTTTTCATTCTTTTTAATCATTCATTCTCCGAAAAAAAATACTATTTCGAAAATTATAATCTCAAATAATGGAAGCCAAACATGGCTTAATATGCTATTGCTTGTTAAAGATTAAAATCCTCTAAGTCAAACACACCCTTCATTTACGGTGTAATAAGGGGGTATAAAAATGTAAGATATTTAGGATTAATTCTGGAGGAAGAAAGGCGATGGGGATTCTAGAAGAGCTTCGATGGACCGCCATGAAACTAGTGAACGTCGGAAAATTTTCTGTCGACTCCGCCATTAATGAGTCTTTTAAAGGTCTGACTCCTCCTTCATGTATATGAATATATAGATCTTCTGGGTGAAATTGAATTATGGATTCAATTAATTCAATTAGATTATTATGTCTTCCTCTGCTACTAATTCTTATTAGTACGAAGAGAAATCATGATTTTTTGATGAAATATTTCGATTTATGATTCAATACTATAGCAAGAAATATTCCTTTCAATTTTAGGAGCAGTCTAAGATTGTAGCAGATGTTATTTAGGGTATTACTTGTTAAATATTGTTGTTATCTCTTGAAAATTTCTTCACTTGCCCAATATCGCTTTATTAGTACAAATTTATTGTGAATTATCTTTGTCAAAATGATGAATAAGCATAAATGACTGAATATGGGCGATTCATTTTGGACTGAGATGTCGATGAATGCTGGTAATTGATGATCAAATCCCAGTGAGCATTTAAAGAATCTTTACGAGTCTTTTGGATATGAAATGTTAGCTTAGATTTGTTCATTGTAACGGTAACCTGAGAATACTGAGGTTTAAATGCTGAAATAAAAGTTAACTATAAAGAGAAGAATTTATTGAATAAGCATTATGTATATATTTGAAGGTTTTCTACGAAGAATCTCTAGTGGACGAACTCTTCTTCTTAGGATTGATCTTCAATTGCAGTGCATCTTCGAGTTTGCTGGATAGCTGGAGTGAGTGGTTAATAGTTTGTTAATTAGCTCCCTTATTGGATTCATTTCCCTTATTTAGGGTCCGTTTGACGGGGCTTCTGAAAAGTCAAAAGCTGTTTTGAAATTAAGAAACTACTTTTCAATGTGTTTAAATAATGTTTTGAAAGTGTATTGTCCTGCTAGAACTTTTGGAGGAAGTCAACTTAACGTAGCTTAGGAAGTTACTGTACAAGAAGCGAAA
The DNA here is from genome assembly GCA_912172775.2 of Fraxinus pennsylvanica. NCBI lineage: Eukaryota > Viridiplantae > Streptophyta > Magnoliopsida > Lamiales > Oleaceae > Fraxinus > Fraxinus pennsylvanica. Next base: position 17,504,629 of record OU503055.2, read on the forward strand.
GCTACAACAAAAGCAGATTATCTGTCAAACATGCCATCTTCAGGTTCTTGGAAGCTTTTGACAAGCTGATTTTATGTGGAAGAGCTCGGCAAACATCTTAATTTAACTTGGCAAACAGGATAATACCCTTGGTCTTTAATGGTCCGTTCTGTTTTGTCGGTTAAAAAGTAAAAGTTTAAAAGATAATAATGCCCCTTTTATCAACCTATCCCGACGAACCAAACTGCCACACAAAGACTTGGGAAATTGGATTTCCATATATATGTTGGTATGAATTGCACTGGCATGGGCAGGACTGCAACCAACAAATTTACCAGACTCTATACTTGTTCACTTTCACTTTATCTTCTTCTCATCTTGCTAATTATCTGTAGGTGGAAAGCAAGTCTATGCAAATGTGAAGGAAAAGTTAAAGGGTCTACCCATTTCACCCCATTCTGATGGGAATAAAAAGCAAAATTATGTGGCAGTGGAAGAGATGCAAGCTACACTAGAGAAAATGCAAGAAGATGTTACTAACATAAAGCGTTCTGATGGGAATAAGAAGCAAAATTATGTAGCGGTGGAGGATGAGCAAGCAACACTAGGGAAAATGCAAGAAGACGAGAATAACATAAAGCAGCAAAATGACATAATCCACAGAACAAAACAATTGGAACATGTGAAACAGTTCCCTGACGACCCTCTCAAGAGTTCAATCCATGAGATAACTGGTCGGAAAAAGATTTTCATTCGTTCCCGTCTGTAAATAAGGCAGATATGCCAACCAATAATCAGAAGAGTTGTACTGAATATTGTTACATGGTAGCATGGTGATGTCTTTGAAGAAATATGAAATCAAAGGTTTAGCATATTCTGATGTGGAACTGTAGTCCATTTGGTACAAGTACAACAGCCCCCACCCTGAAAAAAAAATAAAAGACGACTTTCTTCTTAATTTCATTTGCTCAAACAACTTTGCGAGGACCTTGATTCCTGAAAGGACAGATAGAAGCAACTACTTTCACCTAGCCTGAAATGTTGCCACCCCTTGAGCACGTGGAAGCTTTGACAAGATTTTGATTTCTTTTTTCTACGTTAATTTAGAGTCGGACCTACCAAATCACCTAGCAGAGTTTTCATATAATGCCGTAGATTGGTACAGGCACACATCTAAGAAGATAAATATTGTAGGGATTTCCGGCATATCATGCACGTCTTCTGTCTTTTGATTGTCAATTGAATCAACATGATAAAGATAGCCTGGTTGCATCTCTGATCGATCCATTAATTTTCAGGTACCAGTGAATTGTTTTCCTGGTGCAATGTCCCTATCTTCCAATGACTTGGGTTTCTTGTATAAGGTCTCACGTTTTACCTTTTTGGCTGTCTTAGAAACAATGTTGGAAACTACAACTCCACCTGCACTCACAAGCAATAACCTAAAGGGCGAATTAAGAAAAAGGCCTTTGATGGTAGACAAAGTGTGTTTGGTGAATGTTCAATAGGTATTATCAGCATATGATCTTGTACTAATGGTCCTTTAGCAAGTGCGTGATTAGATGAGACTCCAGATTGGGACTTGACAAACAAAACCAGCATTCTTTGGACCTGAAACAAAGCAGCCATTATTGTAGTTGTTAATTTCTATCACACACAAGAAATACCACCACAAAAGTAAGGGAGAAAGTCAATATGGCTGGACTTATGGATTTTGAACCCATAATAGCAAATCCTACATTTCTTTGGTGGTTTTGAGTTATATTGTTGAATCTCAATCAATGGCCAAAAAAAAAAAATTTGTTATGCATCACTCACGTGGGCATCATCAATTTTGATGGTTAAAGGAAGATGAAATTAATCTTGTTCACATTCACCGAACAAACTATGGCGAAAAAAAAAAAAAAATTGTTCCTTCCATATTATTTTTACTACCTCTGATTGTGTATTATCCTTTAGTAATGAGGTGAAGATTGTAATTCATTAACATTTTCAGTATCTCTTCTATAGAAATATCAAAAGAAAGATTGATAAAAACGAAAAATGACTTCCTTACTAATCTAGTACTATGTTTCACTTGTTCTTCATCATATCTCAAGTACGGACATTATCAATTTTGATGACTAAAGGAAGATGACAAAAAATTCAAAATGGGTGGAAAGATGAGAAAAATAAGTAGAAATATTGGAATGATAAGTACACCACAATGCTATATTTTCTTTTTCATTTTTAGTTTTTAATGGATTAGGAGTATAATTGTACAATTGTTGTGGTGTATTTATTGAAAATTTACTTCAATTGTGGCGTGAATATAATGTGGTGTACTAAGTAAATTTTTTGGTGGTAATATAATTACCCTAAAATAAAGTTTAAACATTTAAAAATGCAAAAGACTACTTTAACCTTCCATGTAAAATCAAATTCTAACCCCTTTCTTGCATTTTTTCAATCGTCTTCTTCACACTTTCATCATTCGTTCATGAAGACCTTTTCTCGTGCAATTTTCATCATTTGACTTCTAATTTCATCCAATTGATTCCGTAAGACATTCGATAAATGTTTCGTGGTCCGGATCAATTATTTTAAAATTAAAATTTAGTCCCCAAACTTCACAAAGCCCATAAAAATGATGACAAATCACACGTACCACTTTCATATAACGACTTCAACGTTGTTGTGAAAGAAATAGCGACATTGAACCCATTATTATGCAAAAAATCGTTCTAGAACAAATTTGTAGAATTTGAAGTCGTTTCAGTCCAAAACAAAATTAGAACGACATTGATGTTCTTTTTTTTATTCGTAACGACATTGATATTTTCCTGTATCAAACACACGAAACAACATAACGACATCAATATCATTTCAGTACAAATTTGTCGTTGTTGAAACCGTTCGAGATCAAAATATAATGGAAACAATTTTGATGCCGTTTCTCTTAATACATAACGACAATTATATCGTTATAAATAAAGTAGTTGTAATAGCATAACATCGACATCGTTCCAGTTCAAATGGTAACTACAATGATATTGCTATCGTTTCTTTTCATATATAACGATAACAGTCGTGTTATATGTACATTGTTGGTTACATTGAGATTTACACTCTTTTATGTGACTTAGATTTACATCATCGATCTTAACCACAACCATCACATCGCTGTCCAAATTTTTGCCACATAAGGAGAGTGTCAAATACATTGTCAACCAACAATGTACATATAGCTTTATTTATAACGATAATTATATTGTTTTGACACAAAATGTTGATTTGGTCGTCTACAGTTACCCGGCATGCCTCCGACATACGTAGGATGAACAATTAAGGTATTCAAACGGGTTAATAACACTTGAATGTGATGTGAACTCACGTAGCAATAGTAGCTACGAAACTCAAACAAGATTGATTCAACCCAAAAAAACCAAGAAATCAACGTTTAAACTTGATTCAAAAATATTGAATGAAGGAACCAAGACAATTGCCGACAATATGTTGACCCCGTGATCAAAAGACTCAAGAATCTCACTCGATTTGTTTAAATGCCACAAGAAGTGTTGGATTTTAAGGGCAAAATAATAGAGAAATCAACTCAAGTATTTAACGTGGTTAGGCGATGTGCCAACGTCCACAATGAGAGAAGTGGAGATTTTATTCAATATGAATAATAGGGTTACATCATTAGTATTTATACTAACCATAGCCCAAGCCCAACCCCATACAAGACTTTAGAGCCCGTACAAGAAAATACACATGTATTGTACTACGGGGGCAACGTCCTTGGCAAACAAACAGTGAATTAAACCTACAAGGCTGATGTCGTCGCTCCGCTCTGCTTCGACATCAATCATTTTGATCCAATAAACTTGTGTTTCACTCTATATGAGCCACATATACAACAATAAGTAATCTTGATAAGTTCACAATTAATTCAATGAAGAATAAGAAGAAAGAAATATACCTTTCAATAAAATCTCTCAAATTGTGTGTTTTACAATGAATATGATGAGTTTTATTTATAGGGAATTCATAAAACCTAACTAGAAATGAAATTAAACTCTAAAAATAACAAAATATATTACGAAATAAAGTTTTAGTTAAAATAGAAGATTACGCAAAATTTGGAAAAAATGCGTCCAGAATTGCACTATGCGGTCGCATAGGCTTCCTGCATGCGGTCACATAGGCCAATTGATAACCTTCAATTTTGATTAGGTATAGAGGCATGCGGCCGCACCCAGTTTTGTACTATGCGGTTGCATAGTAGTCCGTTCTTGCCTCCAAGTTTTGAGTTTATGATTCCAAAACATTCCAACTTGTTTCCGCTTTCATGCCCAACAACTTGGTCTTTGGCTTGTTAACTTCACCCTCTTGGACTCCATAGCTTGAACGAATGATTTCATGGCTTCATTGACTCTATTTGATCTCGAATTTGCTCTTAGCATCTTCTCAACATACATTGAACTCTAGATAGTTTGTTACCTTCCTTGGATCACATCAGAATGGTTTAGAAAGAGCAAACGAGAATATTTTCTTTCCATCGGATAAGTTCGAATGTGGTAGACTACCGTGAGAATATCTAATGTTGTGCATACATATTTCGAGTAGGATCAAACCCACCTGATGACCTTTTTTCGTCATCCTAGGTGTTTGAGGTCGTGGATGGTTGAATTGACAGTTTGAGCCACAATTATATAACTTTCGTTATCTATGAAAAGCGAGACATCAAAATCATTTTAGTTATGTTTTACACTGAAACGATTTCAAAGACGACAAATTTGGATTGAAAAGATCATATGTTTGATACAGAACGTAATGAAAGAAAAAGATATCAATGTCATTGTAATTATGTCTCCAACTAGAACTACTTCAATGATGACAAATTTGTACATAAATGATTTCTCATATTATGTGTTCAATGTCGTTATTTCTGACGAAACGACCTCAACTTCGTTATGTGAAAGTAATACATGTGATTTTAATCCCACAAATTAATGAACGGCCGACGCATGCGACTTGAACTATTTTAGAACTCGAGAACAAAAGTTCATGTTGACACGCGGGCCACAACCTTCTTTGCGTGCTCATCGTGCAATATGTTTGTTGTAACAACTTCAATGTCCTTTTGTGTTAAGTATAACGACTTCAATGTCTTTATGTGAGTTAGTATATCATTAATGTTTTCATACCAGAATTACATATCTTGTCTCAAAAACGATTTCAATGTCCTTACGTGAAAAATTACAATTTTCTTACTGGAACGATATCAATATCGTTCTGTGTTTTAGGAAACATTACAATTTTCGTACTGGAACGACATTAATATCAAATATAAAGACATTCGTATTAACACAACAACATAAAGTAACTTCAACATCATTTCCATAGCACAAAAGCAATAACATCAAGAAAAAGAAACATAATGATTATAGGGTCCTTCCATTAAGTACAATATAATAAAACCACAAGTCACGATAATATTATAAAAGTTTCACAACCAGCTGCTTAGCCTATACAAGTGGAACGAAGATTGGCATAGTTACCATCGTCATCCGTTCGAACATGTTCATCCTCACTGTTGTTCTTCACAACATCTTCACCAAATTCTTTGTGATTTTCAACTTCTTCACTTGAAATTGTTACGCAAAGAAAAGTTTCTCTACAGACAGATACAAACCACTTCACATTGTCGTCACAATCAATGATGATCGGTGCTGCTGGAGCCTTACGCATTATAGGGACAAGAGCTGACATCTTTATTTTGAATAGTCTTGTATCGATATTCAACACCTCTCTTATTATATCATACAAGTTCGCATAAGAAATTGTTTCCGAAACAAGAATAGGCGTTGTTTTCCCTTTGCCATTCCCTATATATTTCCAGTTCCATACACCTTCAGCTGACTGCTCATATTCAACTGGATAGCAAATTGATATCCATACCGCATCATCTTCCATAACTACAGTTGAACATGAAAATTTTAAAATTTCATCAAATATCAAATTCCATACATTACTAATAACGAGATGTATGCCATTATGAGTTATAGAAAACGATATGTAAGCCATTTTGCACAGTAAAAAATGAAATGTATATTTCAAAGTAAAAAAAAGCAAATAGAATACATTTCACTTCAACAATAGGGTAAAAAGATAGGGTTGAGAAGCAATCCATATCAATCAAAGTTCTAATACAATGATATAATGAATTCAATGTCATTGTTGATAAATGAACACCATAATTACACAATACAACAACATGGAGAAATGATTCAAATAAATGGAGAAAAAATGTAGACCAAATATTGAAATTTAACCGTATCTTTTTTCTTCTCCAAATGCCCAATAATAATGTTGTAAACTTTGATTACTCACTTCAACAAAATAAGTGTTCAAGAGAATGACAATATATATTTTAGGTTTCATGAAGGAGAGAAGATGAAGATAAGGGAAGGAGAAGGGTTGCGCAGAGAAGTCGGAGCCAGAAGTGTAAGACATGGATGCCAAAATTGAATTATGGCTAAATGGGAATTGAAATGGGAATTAGGACAATAATACTTTTACATATAAGGACATTTTAATAACTCACAAATTCTATTTTTCATTTCTATGTATGTTTAGGCTATCTAACTAAAAAAAGATAGATCTTGAACTTTATAAATTAATTTGTCCTTCGACTAGACCTTTTAGATGAAACCCCCATTATTTGCAAACCAACGGAGAATATAAGCCCTAGAAACATTAGATATTTTGAAATCTTTACGTAGCGTATAGTCAACAACAAAGATCGGCCGTTCGAGTTAGCAACACTCTTAGGTTAGCCGTGTTGAGGAACATCAACTAATAAATAGACCAACATATAAGAAATTTTAATATGACTCAGGGTCCATCATGTTGAAACAAGTCATTTGATTCGATTAAGCCTCGAAAATTGAGCATATAAATTTCAAAATTGGTCTTTTCAAACCAAACATATTAAAAGATAAAAGAAACAAGTCATTTGATTCGATTAACACTCGAAAATTGAGCATATAAATTTCAAAATTGGTCTTTTCAAACCAAACATATTAAAAGATAAATTTCATTTGGATTAATCATCAAAATATAGATATGAATGACTGAACTAATCTTACCGTTGACATATTAAAGGTGAAATTTGAATGCAAATATAAAATACCCAGTCTTTAGCTTTCAGTAAAGTATAAACAAAAAATAAAAAGCGAAACTGTGGTATGTGAGATGGAAACAAACCAGGATAAGAACCATAAAGCAAACCAGGAGCTAATCTATAAAGCCAAGGAGGACCAAATCTACAACTCTCGTGGAGGGTATAGAAGGCAGCATTTCTGGCAACGACACCGAACCTGGATTTGGTCTCATCGCCCGGAATCCACTGTTTGAACCTCTGTACTCCGAAGATATTACCGATCTTGGTGCAGGCTGCAGATCCGTAATTGTAAGAGGTTGCAAAGGCATTCTTCACCGGAGCTGGTGCACATCGATTCACTACTGCTTTGATGAAATCCCTAATTCCCATTTCTCTCTCTCTGTAAACACGAGTGTGTGTCTGTGAAGGAAATTGATTGGAGTTATAAAGAATGGACTTGCGACACGTACGTTTAACTTTACACAATGGCTACTCTATCGTTTATCTGTTCAAAATACTTTACACAATCTTTTCTGCAGCGTAATCGAAAAAGTAAAGCAAAGCAAAGCAGGGAGGACTCCGAGTCTCCTTATTATCTCTTTTGCTTTACTTTGTGACAGCTGTGCATATACAGTAATCTTCATTGAAGAATGCTTCTCGTAAAAAAGCAAGGGAATGAAAATTTTGGGCATTTCAATCATTAAAAATAGAGGAAATTAAATAAATTTTCAATTTCACAAATCCAATAACACATTCAACATTTCCAAAATCAGGTTTTAATTAATAATTTAAAAATATTTTTTATTTTCTATCTATATAGAAATTGACCACAACCAAACCCTAAATCAGTCTAACGAATTCCTGCCCTACTCTCTTTCTCTCTCACCATCGCCCGCCAGCCTCCATTTCTCTCCATCCTCTCCTCCAACCACCTCTCTCCACTCTCTGACATTAGTTGGTGCAGCGTGGCGCCACCTCCTCCAACCACCTCTCTTCACTTCTTCACATCAGTCAGTATAGCGTGGCGACGCTGCTATTCAGGGTAGCGTTGCCACATTATCGTTTACAGGGAGACGACAGACGGCACAACAGTGTCCGTCGTGAACAGCAGAGTTTGAACTTACAACAGCGCTCACATCGCCGACACATCATCGTCTTCCACTATTTTCGGCCATCTTGCCGCTGTGGATCTATTTTTTTTTTTAGTCTCGAGGTTGATTTGTTGGATGGGTATGGTGGTTGTATGTTTGTTGTTGGTCGGTGGTTGCTGTGGTGGTTTTTAGTCAAAGGGTGGGTGTGTGGTTGATGTTTTGTTGTTGGCTATGGCGGATCTGGCGTATCAAGCGGCGATTTTGTTGTTGTTCCGTGTTGTGGTGTTGAGATCGTCGTTTTTTGTCGTCGTTGGAGTGGTAGTGGCTGTCGTGGTTCCGTGTTTGGTTGGTGTTGGCGGTGGATCGGGCGTTGCGAAGTTTGGATCTGAAGTTAGTGGCGGTGGTGGTTGTGTGTTCTCTGTGTGTGTGATTTGTGTGTTTGTTTTGACTGTGCGCGTGGATTTGGTGATGGTCACAAATGATTTCATTGTTAGTCACAAATGATATGAATGAATGTGAAAAATAATTTGTTCGATTTGTGACCAATAAACAATTTGTGACCATTGAATTCGATGAACTGTGCCAAGAAGACCAATAACCAATTTGTGACCAATGAATTCGATAAATTGTGACCCGTGCAAGTTGTGTGACTTAAGAAATACTAATTTGTGACCTAAAAATTATTAATTTGTGACCAATAAATTGATGTTTGTGACCATAAATTAAGTAACGTAACTTTTAAATTTTATGATTGTGACCGATGAACAAATTGTGACTTTTAAATTTTTAAGTTGTGATCGATGAATAAATTATGACCTAAGAAATTTTTGAATTGTGACCTAAAAAGTGGCAGAACGGTCATCAGAATTGGAGCAGTCGTCGGAATAGTCGCCGGAACCGTCGTCGGATAAGAGTGGTGATCGGAAAGTGGTAGGGGTGGGGTAATTATATTATATTAGAATTAAATATTTAATAATAAATTGATTTAATAATTCATTAATTATTAATTAAAATTTTAAAAAACCTGATTTGTGAATTTTCAAACTTGTTCTTGAATTTTTGAAATGGGTGAAAGTAAATACCTGATTTGTGTATTGTTCCCTTAAAAATAAAAGATAAAGCTTGGTGACCCTGCCCATCAGCTCATTTTCAAAATCCCGTTTTCAACCTCTCAAGTTTTGGGATAATTACAGAATCTCAAATGAAATCGAAATATTGTATTTTTAATGCTATTTTAAAATGCTCACGGCCTAATTTTTCATGTCATTAACAACGCGCCAAACGATGAATCGTAGCAAATGATACATCGCGTCAAAGTAGACCATTCTAAATTAGAATTTCGACGATATGTCAACTTTAAAAATTCTTCGACGATCGTATGTTAGTCGAATTCTTAAATTTCTTACATAATCTCAAAGCTCGTTTTGAGCATTACATTATAGACATATCGAATGATCCGAACGAATATCGAAAATAGTTAAATATACATTTTAAAAAGAAGCTGTGACTTGTATTTTCTTTAAATATTTACGATATTTTAGGAAAAACAATTCATATCCCATGTAAAACTTTCTCTTAGATCCGAATTTTTTTGACCTCATCCCCATGTAAAGTTTATAATGAAATGATGTAAATTGTAATGAGAAATTTCTCGCACAAAAATAATCAACGTTAATGAAATAATTAAAAAAATTTAAAGAAATACGAGTTATACGCCTTTTTTAACACGCACATTTAACTATTTTTTATGTTTGTTTAAATTATTCGATATGTCTATAGTATAGTTCTCAAAACAAGTCTCGAGGTAACGTATGCGATTTAAGGAATAGACTAGCGTACGATCATCGAAGAATTTTTTAAGCTAGCATGTTATCGAAATTCTCGAAATATTAGTTTAGAATGATCTACTTTGACACGCCGTAACATTTGCTACAATTGACCATTTTGCTTACCATTAATAAAATGAAAAATTAGGTCGTGAACATTTTGAAATAATATTAAAAATACAATATTTCAACTTCGTCTGACATCTCATAATTATCTCAAAAGTTGAGATGTTGAAAATGAGCTGATGAATTAAAGCGAGTTATCCTGGTTTTTTTATTTATTTTTTCCTTTCTTTTTTTTAAATTACTGCCCCATCACCCTGTGTAGCCCCTATAAAGCAAGCCCTATACGTTTACACGCCATTGATTTTCATTTGTCTCTTTTTCTAGTCCAAAGCTATTACCTAAATTCAAAAAAAATATCTTTCATCTTATTTGGAATAAATTTCAGAAGAAACCAACCCAAGTTGGCCACAGAATAACTTTCTCGAGAGACTCTTTCACAATAAACAAAAGTTCCGTCAAATGAATCCTAAAAAAAACCAACCCAAGTTGGCCGCGGAATGTGAAATAACTTCACTAACTAATTTTACAAAGAATGACGTCTTTACTTTCATCTCACCTTCGCATTCATACGAATTGTACAAGCGTGAGTTACGAGCCTCTTTGACGCTCTTGTTCAAATTACATTTTGAAATAATATTTTGATGAAAAATATATAGTTAATAAATAAGAATTTTTTTTGAGTTTGCATGTAATATTATTTTATTAAAAAATATGTTATTTAATATGAAGAAAAGAAAAATATATTTTAAAAATAATGAACGATGAAACAATGACCGTATATGTTGTTCGAATATTGCTATATGGGACGGGAGACCGAATTAATGGCCACGAAAAAGTGTAATGGTAAAGGGGGACGAAGTGCGCACGCTACGGATTCTTTGCTTTGGCATTGTACCTATGCACTGAGGCGTGAGAAATAAGTTTTTTTATTCCGCACCCCTTTTTCGTCTTGTAAAGTTTATTCACCTTAAATAAAAATTGAAATTGAAATAAAAAAGAATAATGTTTGCTGACATGTTGTCATTGAACAATCTAAAAAATAAGGATAAAACTATTTGTACATAATTTTCCTTACCGAAAATGTTAAACCTTCTCACATGTGTACAGGGCCCGCGTGAATAAAAAACTCCCAAAAATGTGGTCCCCACACCCGATTGTGAGTGTAGGTAAAATATTAGGTAAAAAAAATTATGTACATGTAGCATTGCCCAAAAAATAATTCATCATTTCAACCAATATTTGTTTGCCACAAACAACATTGTCAACAATGTTGTACAAAACCAGATGTTAAAATAATAATTGAATAAAAACTACATATTTCAGGATTCGAACCCTTGACGTGACAGTTTCAAGCAAAGTTGAAATTTTTCCACCCCTTTTACCACTTGCACTTAACCAAGCAAAGCTGGGGTTAATTTCACCTGATGTCTACCAAAAAATATATATATATAATAAAAACATTTTCATTGAAGCTTATCTCCCTCCCATGCAGGATTTCTCTCTCCAGGTTTTGCTTCCTCAACTGACGTTAACCACTAAAGCAAGGTGGATTTTAATCATTCTTAGTAACAACTTCAATGTCCTTTTGTGTTAAGTATAACGACTTCAACCTCTTTATGTGAATTAGTATATCATTAATGTTTTCGTACCAGAATTACATATCTTTTGTCTCAAAAACGATTTCAATGTCCTTATGTGAAAAATTACAATTTTTTTACTGGAACGATATCAATATCGTTTTGTGTTTTAGGAAGCATTACAATTTTCGTACTAGAACGACATTAATATCAAATATTAAGACATTTGTATTAACACAACAACATAAAGTAACTTCAACGTCGTTTCCATAGCACAAAAGCAATAACATCAAGAAAAAATAACATAATGATTATAGGGTCCTTCCATTAAGTACAATATAATAAAACTACAAGTCACGATAATATTACAACCTTAAGTTTCACAACCAGCTGCTTAGCCTATGCAAGTGGAACGAAGATTGGCATAGTTACCATCGTCATCCGTTCGAACATGTTCATCCTCACCGTTGTTCTTCACAACATCATCACCAAATTCTTTGTGATTTTCAACTTCTTCACTCGAAATTGTTACGCAAAGAAAAGTTTCTCTACAAACAGATACAAACCATTTCACATTGTCGTCACAATCAATGATGATCGGTGCTGCTGGAGCCTTACGCATTATAGGGACAAGAGCTGACATCTTTATTTTGAATAGTCTTGTATCGATATTCAACACCTCGCTGATTATATCATACAAGTCCGCATAAGAAATTGTTTCCAAAACAAGAATAGGCGTTGTTTTCCCTTTGCCATTCCTAGTATATTTCCAGTTCCATACACCTGCAACTGATTGCTCATATTCAACTGGATAGCAAACTGATATCCATACCGCATCCTCGTCCGTAACTGCAATTTAACATAAAAAAATTAAAATTTCATCAAATATCAAATTCCGTACAGTATTAATAACGAGATATATGCCATTATGGGTTATAGAAAACGATATGTAAGTCATTATGTACAGCAAAAAATGAAATGTATATTTCACAGTAAAAACAACAAATATAATACATTTCACTTCAGCTAATAGGGTAAAAAGAACAGGTTGAGAAGCAACCCATATCAAAGTTCTAATACGATTCGATGTCATTATGGATAAATGAACGTCATAAATACACAATACAATAACATGAAGAAATGATTCAAATAAATGGAGAAAAAATGTAGACCAAATATTGAAATTTAACATTATCCTTTTTTCTTCTCCAAATGCCCAATAATAATGTTGTAAACTTTGATTACTCACTTCAACAAAATGAGTGTTCAAGAGAATGACAATATATATTTTAGGTTTCATGAAGGTGAGAAGATGAAGATAATGAAAGGAGAAGGGTTGCGCAGAGAACTCGGAGCCAGAAGTGTAAGAAAGGGATGCCAAAACTGAATTATGGCTAAATGGGAATTGAAATGAGAATCGGGACAATAATGCTTTTACATAGAAGGACATTTTAGTAATTCACAAATTCTATGTTCCATTTCTTTGTATGTTTAAGCTATCTAACGAAAAAAGATAGATCTTGAACTTTATAAATTAATTTGTCTTTCGACTAGACTTTTTAGATGAAACCCCCATTATTAAGTTTGTTAGCAAACCAACGGAGAATATAAGCCCTAGAAACATTAGATATTTTGAAATTTTTACGTAGCATATAGTCAACAACAAAGATCGGCCGATCAAGTTAGCAACACTCTTAGGCCCTGTTTGGGAGAAATTTTAATCGGGATTTTAATAAAAAATCTAGCCGTTAACTATCAAATCAGCCACCATTTTTGACTTTCCCTCTCACAGGTGGAGCCCACGGGTTAACTTTAACGGCTATAATTTTGATTAAAATCCTACAAAAATTTCTCCCAAACACACTCTTAGGTTAGCCGTGTTGAGGAACATCAACTAATAAAATAGACCCAACATATAAGAAATTTTAATATGGACCCTGGTATCGGAGTCCATTATGTTGAAACAAGTCATTTGATTCGATTAAGACTCGAAAATTGAGCATATAAATTTCAAAATTGGTCTTTTCAAACCAAACATATTAAAAGATAAATTTCATTTGGATTAATCATCAAAATATAGATATGAATGACTGAACTAATCTTACTGTTGACATATTAAAGGTGAAATTTGAATGCAAATATAAAATACCCAGTCTTTAGCTTTCAGTAAAGTATAAACAAAAAATAAAGAGCGAGACTGTGGTATGTGAGATGGAAGCAAACCAGGATCAGATCTGTTAAGCAGCAAACCAGGAACAAATCTGTAAAGCAAATCAGGAGCTAATCTATAAAGCCAACCAGGACCAAGTCTACAACTGTCGTGGAGGGTATACAGGGCAGCATTTGTAGCAACGACACCGATCCTGGATTGGGCCTTATCACCCGGAAGCCACTGTTTGAGTTTCTGTAGTCCGCACATATCACCGATCTTGGCGCAGGCGGCGGATCCGTAATTGTAAGAGGCTCTGCAGGCGATGGAGCCGTAATTGTAAGAGGTTGTGAAGGAATTCTTCACCAGAGATAAACCCGGTGCATTTCGCTTCACTGCTTCTGTGCTTGAGCTGAAGAAACCCCAAATTCCCATCTCTCTCTCTCTCTCTCTCTCTCTCTGTAAACACGAGTGTGTGTCTGTGAAGGAAATTGATTGGAGTTTATAAAGAATGGACTTGCGACATGTACGTCTAACTTTACACAATGGCAAAGCGACAATGTCTGTATTGTATATCTATTTAAAATACATTCAATTTTTTCTTTCAATCTTCACAAAGTAAAGCGAAGCAGGGAAGACTCCGACTCTCCGAGTCTCCTTACTGTATTTTATCATTTGCTTTACTTTGTGACAGCTGTCTGCATATACAGTAATCTTCATTGAAGAATGCTTCTGCCTTCTTGTAAAAAAGCAAGGGAATGAAAATTTTGGGCATTTCAATCATTAAAAATAAGAGATAAAGCTTGGTGTCCTGGTCCATCAGCTCATTTTCAAAGTCCCGTTTTCAACATCTCATGTTTTGGGACAATTAATGAACTTCAAAATATTACATTTTTAATACTATTTTAAAATACTCACGACCTAATTTTTCATGTCATTAACGACGTGCAAAACGATTAATCGTAGCAAATATTACGACGTGTTAAAGTAGATCATTCTAAATTAGTATTACGAGAATTTCGATGATATGTCAACTTTAAAAATTCTCCGACGATCGTATGCTAGTCGAATTCTTAAATTGCTTACATAATCTCGAAGCTCGTTTCGAGCATTACATTACAGACATATCGAATGGTCCGATCGAATATCGAAAATAGTTAAACAAACATTTTAAAAAGAAGCCTTGACTTGTCTTTTCTTTAAATATTTAGGAAAAACAATTCATATCCCATGTAAAACTCTCTTAGATCCGATTTTTTTTTTTACCTCATCCCCATGTAAAGTGTATAATGAAATGATGTAAATTGAAATGAGAAATTTGTCGCGCAAAAAGAATCAATGTTAATGAAATAATTAAAGAAAATACGAGCTATACGCATTTTTTATGTGCGCGTAAATTGATAAAAAATAGTTTGTTTAAATTATTCGATATGAAATAATTAAAGAAATAATTAAAGAAAATACGAGCTATACGCATTTTTTAACACGCGCATTTAACTATTTTTTATGTTTGTTTAAATTATTCGATATGTCTATGGTATAGTTCTCAAAACGAGTCTCAAGATAACATATGCGATTTAAGGAATCGACTAGCGTACGATCATCGAAGAATTTTTTAAATTAGCATCTTATCGAAATTCTCGAAATATTAGTTTGGAATGATCTACTTTGACACTCCGTAACATTTGCTACAATTGACCATTTTGCTTACCATTAATAACATGAAAAATTAGATCCTGAGCATTTCGAAATAATATTAAAAATACAATATACTTCGTCGACATCTCATAATTATCTCAAAAGTTGAGATGTTGAAAATTCGGACCGCCACTTCTCTGAAAGCATGGTTCTTGCCCCACTCCCCCCTTTGAGCTCGTCCATTCGTTGGGTGATCCCTTGCTCTCACGTTCGAGTGTTTGCTCGTCGTTTNATTTTATTATTTCAACCAATACTTTTTTGCCACAACCAACATTGTCAACAATGTTGTACAAAAACATTGTACAAATAGAATATAAGAAAAGCATATTTTATAAAGTTCTTATTATTCTTTTTTCGGAATTTTATTTGTGCTTTTGCAATCCAGATTAAGGGTTGAAAATCCATTAAATATATTTGCTTGGAGTCCATAAAGATTTGCTTCATTTAGTTCACCTTCCCTCGAGGGACAGACTTAAGACGTATATTTTAAGACGAGTTAAATTTTAGAAAAAAGATCGTATAATCAAATATTTAATACAAATATCGATTGAAGTCGCGTTGACGAAATTTTATAAAACACAATTTATCACCACTGAATCTATTTTCTAAGCTAGATTCATCTTGTTCAATATAGAGCCATGCAATCAACAAGAAAACATCTCTCTATTTTGTTGTAAGTTGCTATATTGACAAGTTTTAGTGCAAACTAGACTACAACCGAAAAAACTCAAGCAGATTTCAGCTTTTAGTTAAGTAATTAACTAACGTCTTGATAATCTGACATAATTGCTGTCTGATTCAGTAAATTTTCATAGTTACTTACAATGTGAATGTACTATATACATTATGACAAGAAAACGATTAAACCAACCATTAGCCACCTCATTTCATATATGCAATTAAAACCAGCAAATTTGATCTAATGTTCACGGTAGGTATGAGTTATAATGCTCACGATGAGCGTGGCAACATCCAGTGTTGCCATGTGCATTTGGTGTTGCCACGACCACAATCAGCATTATAACTCATGCCCACCGTGAACATTAAATGTTAAAATAATAATTAAATAAAAACTCATATTTTCGAAATTCTACCAAACTTTCCACATTGCGAATTAATAATTATTTTACATGGGCTGTACAAGTCATTAACAAACTTTCCACATTGCAAATTAAGCCCCTATTTGGTGTGGCACAATATCTTGATGAAAATTTAAGTCTGAGTCAATAATAAATTTTAATCACACATCTCATCGGACTCACAACTTTTTTACTACACATTTCATTAACTTTTATTAAAAAAATACTAAAAATCTGAATTTTAACTACACCTAGCAAGGGCTAAATATCAATGTATTGCGTACATAGAGTGCGGAAAGTCTTCACGGGGTGCTGTTGACTGACGCTAACACAGAAGCACCTTCCTCTTTTCGTATCTGGTTTTACAGCATGTGTTCCAGTTATGGCTCACATCCATTATTGTTGCTAGGAAAAGCAACTTCCTCACGAAGATGTTCTGTAATAAGCAAAAGCCTTGCCAAATGGACATAAATTCACTACCGTACATTGCAGTTCATTAAGAACATGTCAACCACAAAGCACAAGATAAGGACCAAAGGATGCACGAAATTACTTAACGAGGAAGTTAGGCTATGTTTGATAGCCTCTCTTTTCCATGGAAAATGGAAAACATTTTCCTTTTC
>OU503055.2:17521885-17544506 GCA_912172775.2 Fraxinus pennsylvanica
CCCCCCCCCCCCCGGGACATCAGCATTTTCCATATTTTTAGTGAAAACATTTTCCCACCTTTTTTGTGGGAAAATTTTTTCCAGCCGACTGCTCAATTCCTTTTTTTTTGGCAATGGAAACAAATATCATAACCAATTGTACAATTTTCATGTAAAACAAAGTCAAACGAACACTAAACTTTGATAAAAAAAATGATTTTTTATGAAACAATTTTTTTTTTCGTTTTCGTTTTTTACTTTTTGACAAGGGAAATAAATTTTATAACCAATTATGGAAAAAATATCACTTTCATGAACAATTTTCATGTAAAATAAAGTCAAACGAATAGAAAATTTAAAAATTTTCCGAATGGAAAATTATAATAATCAAACACATTTGAAATCATTTTTCCTGCAGATCATTTTCTAGGCAAATCTTTTCCATGTAAAATATTTTCTTTCCACCCTTACAATCAAACGCACCCTTAATGTGCCATTCCGCAACTATACTGTAAATCAGATACACATTCAAAGTGAAATTTTACTCGTATAGCTTTTTAGCAAATTTAGTTCTCAATGTCTTGCTCTCATTTTTCGAAATTTTCTCCTCCGACTTGTCATTTAGGGATATAGCTTTTGCTATTGCCTTCATCTTCCGCACATTTTTAGATCTTTTCATTTGCTTTCCCAGTTTCTTCTTCCTGTAAAAATAAGTTTATAAAAATTTCAAACAAGTAATGTGATACAGAAGAGATTGGCACACCATCTATCTGAAACAAACAAAAATTGTACAAAAGAAATTGTTTACTTAATGTAATTTAACCACAATTTCAGAATCTGTTGTCAATATTTTAAACTCAATTTTAGAGAACTCTCGAATATAAGATCGATAGTTACTTCCTTTGTATTCTCTAAACTAGAATCTGGCATCAAATGATTGAAAGATTTAAATCATCTTCACGGTGTAGGTAAGTGTTTCTTTAATCTCTGTAAGAACGTTCAATTGACCATCCTGAACTAACAAATTCTTTCGAAGACAACGTATAGTCTATCATCCTGTAACAGACTGTCTAAAATTTCCTTAATCTCAGATCCACACAAACCAGTAGAAATATTTCCAACAAGCTTTCACCATGTTTAAAGGTAAAACAAATTTTCTGTTCCTTCACCATGCAATACAAAACTTTGTTTGTAGCATTATACATTCGGTGCTAAAAATGTCATTTCAAGATAGAATAACTTGTTGAGTATATAACTTCCTTATGAAACTATAGGTGGTTGCGGTATCTCCGGATATTGGTATTAAAGAGAGGGCAGAGTCGAAAATTTGATCAAGACGAAGCATCTCGTGTCTATATATTTGCTCCAAAATTGCATGTCAAATGTGATCATCTGCCACAAAACGATAGCCTATCTTGGAATTCATATGAAAAAGACCATATTTAGCCCCTGTTTGACACACATTTTTTCAAAATACATTCTTTCAAAATTCATTTTCAACCACACATTCTTCAATAAAACGATATTTTCCGTAACGTTAATAACTGCTCCTTACTTTTTAACCACGTATTTTCCATCATATCACTGCTTAAAATACATTATTTCCTCAATAATATCCATCAAACACACCATTAGTCAAAAATCAAATAAGCAATTCTATCAATGACTGGAACCTTGTGCAAGTAAAATCTCGATTTAGGGTATATACTACATCTGCATAGAATTTTTATAAAGTTTTAGCATATGTATCATACATTATTAACATATATAAATTATAAATATACTGAGTTTTCACTCAATTATAACTTCTATCCTTAATTCGCGGATTATTTAAGCGAAAACAAAAATTCAGAACACAACAGTACAAAGAATAAACGAACACTGACCTAGGCGATCCGCCGGCAAAAGCATTGGAAGCTACTGTCTCAGACGTATCCATAGCTAAAAAAATTGAAGTTCAGGAAGAAGAATAATTTTAGCTTGATTGATTATTTCATTTTTTGCTGGAAAAGGAAATATAAAAATTGAAAAACAAAAATTTAAAAAAAAAGAAAGAAAAGGAAAGAGCACGAACCTTGAGGAATATCCGTGACCTTATGATCATCTGATTTGACATCCATGTCCATTAGACCGGATCCATTTTTCTTCTTCTTGTTTCTGTTCTTCGCCATTGCTAAATCGTGGGGTTTGGAGGGCGTTAGGGTTTTTCTTTTCTCGTTTATAAAATAGGGAACAGTTAAGGGTACTTCGATTGGGCAGCCCATCGGGCCGAAAATAAACAATACTTGGGCTTGCGTTCAGGGCCTTCGAAATAGGCTTGTTTCTCCAATAGACATCAGGTGAAATTAAAATAAAAACATTTTCATTGAAGCTTATCTCCCTCCCATGCAGAACTCTCTCTCTCTCTCTCCAGGTTTTGCTTCCTCAACTGACGTTAACCACTATCATTTAAACCTAAAATTTCAGCTCTTCCGTTGCAAAAGCTTAAGAGTTTTAATCTAATTTCAAGATTTTCTTTCTCGTCTCATAATTTCCTGTTTTCTGCATTTTTTCCCCTGAAAAGTTACCTCTAATTCACGAGTTTCTACCAGAATTTTATCTCCAAGTCTGAAATTGAAACCGTGGTTCAAATTTTCTTTCATTTTTTTTTTTTTTACAATTCTGATTAATTTAGGGTTTTAGGCTCGTGGTTTGAACAATGTCGTCGTAGACGTTGTTCGACATTTGGGGAAAAACTAATTTTTTTTTTTTTCAAATTGATCAACATTTCGTACGTATTTGTGGATTTTGCGGTGAAACGTGTTGAAAATGTTGTCTATGTCGCCGAATTCAATAGTTCGGAGCTCCATGGAGGAAATGCTGGATTCTCTCCAGAGAAAGGAGGAGAATGAGATGCCGAAGGACAGGCTCCCGGATCTGCCGGCAAGGCCCAAGCCAGCATCCAGGGCCCGGTTGCCTTCGTCTAAGAGGCCGCTGCCCAAAAGCATCAATATTGGGGAATCTGAGTCCTCGAAGAGCTCATCAAATTTTAATGTAAAAAAGGAAGATACAAAAGGTTTAAGAGGGAATAGTTTTGTAGCTAAAAGGGTAAAGGAATGGGAGAAGGTAGGTGAGCCAAGGTCAGAGGATAAGGACCATGCTAAACTCACCAGCTCGCCCCTGGATTTGCACCCAAGGTTTAGGGAGTCTGAGTGGGATGACAATGTTGGTTATTTCGTTGAGAAGGTACAATTGCATTTTGATCCTTTTTTCCTTCCAAAATTGTACGTTTACAATTGTGAAGCTTTATTGCTGAGTTTTGAGTTTTATACATATTCTCGGGTTGTTAATCACTAAGATGTGAATTCACTAGGGAGGATTTAGTATGGTTTAAAGAGTAGATTCATAGAACACACTCCAAATGGGATGATCATATGGTTGGATTAGACTTTTGCATTCAACAAAAAAATGGAAGGCTTATTGAAATGTAATGGAAATGATTGGAGATTATTTTTTTTAATCAGAAACTTATTGTTTGTTTCTCCCAATTTTTCCCTTTATCTATGTTCTTTATTTTATGTATTACTTACCGCCAATGCTTACCATAATATAATAGTATGTGTATGTATTTATATGTATTCATCTATATAATTTATAAGCATTACAAGAGCGAAATTACACCTAGAAAAGTCACAGGTACATATAGTGTATATAAGAATGTTTGCAATATGTGTTCATTGAAGTAATTAAACATTAAAAAATATAGCATATGCGGCCATCACCTAAGCATTCGGGCCAAACCTAGATCCTACGAGTTTTCCCTAACCATGGTTTAGATGCTTGAATAGTATGTAGCGGACATTATACTTACAGCTAGTTCTAGCTTGTCTTCCAATGTGGTCTACTTTGTTATATGTTAAAAATCTGGAAAGACAGTTAAGCTCGCATCACAATACTTGAAATGGGACCATATCTGCTAGGTGGAAAGCCAGAGTAGTGCCTTAAGTATTAGTAGCCATTCTGCAGCAATTTGACATACTTCCTGATGCACCAAGTTGGTTATATGACTGTACTTCTGAGCACATTAGGAAAGTTTGTGTATATATCAATGGTCGAACTTATTCTTTGATATATTATGCTTGTTTAGCTGTTTGCCAATGGCCATAGACACAACTGACACTGCATAGTATGTGTTCTGTTGCATAAAATTTGGCTACAGCTTTTAAGCTATATGGATACACATTTGTGTTTCCAGTCACTTTGTGTAATACAGAAGTGTATGGCAAAAATGGAAAAGATAAATATACCATGACAATTGATGGAATTATCTCATAATGTGATTCAGAGCTCCTCCAATTTTTAGGATAACATGTGCTTTTTCCATCAGTTTTGGATGTAGTGAAATTAAAGATGAAGGTTAAAGCAAAGGACGAGAGCAATCTGCACAAATTTTTGTCTAGGAAGCAATTGGTTACTCTGTTTTCTAGATTCTGACACTGGGTTTGAATCCCATAGCCCGATGCGGCGAAAAATTTGGCAAATTTCCATTAATTATTTCTTTCCCCTGCGCTAAACTTAGATTCTTATCAAGGCAATCATGTCAAATATAATTTAGGGAAAAACGTTTTGGTAGTTCATTAACACCTTGATACTTGACCAAAATTTCCTGTTGATTATTTATCAGAATTCAGAAGCTAAAAGATCACGTGGATTAGTTTTTCTAATTTTCTGTTCCTTGAACTACAGATTGGTGCGTTTGAAGATGCTAAAAACCAAGTTTTGCAAGGTACTCTTGTGGTTCAGAAGTGCTTTCGTGGTCATCATGCTCGTCAATACTTTCATGAGCTCAAAGGAGGAGTAATAAAATTGCAATCATGTGAGGCTGACATGAATTACTAGTCATTTTTAAATTAATCAATTTCCCCATGGGAATTGATTTTGTAAGCAGTATATCTTTTACATCATTATTTCTTCTAGAAATCCATGCAAAAATTAGCAATACCTGTTGTGTTCAGTGGCAGATTGGCGACTCTCCCCAGAATATCATTAGATCTTTTCCCTTTTATGTGCTTATGTGAAGCTTCCAAATATTGCTTGAGTTCTGGAGAACCAATATTTTTTTAGTAGCGTGATATTTTCTCTGAATCCTAATATTTGCTTCTTCTAATAAGTTATCCAATAATATGTTACTTCTTTCAAGTGCTGACGTTTCATACTCTTGCAGTTATTCGTGGTGAAATTTCCAGAAGGAAGCATTGCGCTTTGCACAAGTTGAATGAGCATGTTGCTTATGGAATGCCAGATAAGCAGCGGATATCAGTTGTGAAAATTCAATCGGGTAAAGATTTTGTGTTTGTTAATGTCTTTGGAGTTCTAATTGAATATATTGTCCTAATCCCAAACATTCTCTTCTACAGCAATTCGTTGGTGGTTGGCGCAACGGCAATTTGGTTACCTTAGGAATTCGAAAAGGTCCAATGTTGCTAAAGGGAAACCAAGCAGGAAGATTTGTGACGTTAAGGTACTAATTTCTACTTTTTTGCTTCTACTCCCTCCGTCCCGTAAAGATAATCCTTTTTTTTCCACACAGATTAAGAAAATTTAGTTAATATAGTTGAAATAATAAATTTTACAATTATTTTTCCTAATATACCACTACATTAATGTAATCGATATTCAATTTAATTAAATTATGCATTCAATATTCAAGGTAATTAAACTATTCTTGGTACTAATTATTGTTTAATACGAGAATCAAGGTAAGTGATTTATATTTCTGATAACAAAGCACATTAAATAGGAGCAACTATTATATTAACTACACTCTCAAATTAGAAAAAAGACTATAATTTGGGACAGACGAAAAAGGAAAACGAGACTATCTTTATGGGACGGAGTGAGTGTAAGATTCAATACCATCTGCTGTTAAATCATTAATGTCAGTTATATATATCTAATGTTCTCTTAGAGGTATGGAGATATCATCTGTACTTATGCTTGGAAAATGATGAAGAAACTTGGATCTCTGTTTCAAGTAAATTTATGTTTCGTGCATGGATATGTTGTCTGGATTATGCTTCTACTGGAAAGGAAATAAGAAACTTGCATTTATGTTTCGTGCACTGAAAATCAACATGTGGATCTGAGTCAAAATGCAAGTTTTTTCACTCTCTTTCTTTCCCCAACCAACACACATTTATCCCCTTATTCTGTCTCGATCTTTGATTTTGTGAATTTTTAAGTGAGATAAACTCTTAGTGGCTGAGCAGGATATGCCACCCGAAATGTTACCTTCCGTGGTGGAAGAACTTCAAAGGAAAGTGTTGATGGCAGAAGCAATTCTTGGTCAGAAGGATAAGGAAAATGCTGCTCTAAGATTGCAAATCAGACAATTTGAGGCACGGTGGTCTGAATATGAATCTAAGATGAAATTTTTGGAAGAGGTGTGGCAAAAGCATACGGCATCTTTGCAAGTGAGTTTATTATGCTCTAAGTTACTTCCAAGGAATTAATGTCTGGCCCCTAAGTTATTTTTTTCTGATATTACTGTGACTACAGATGAATTTGGCTGCCGCCAAAATGAGTCTTGGTGTTGATGATAATTCAGGTCAACGTGCAAGGATTGATGACTCTTCATCACCTTGCTGTTATGAGTTCGAGGATATGTCTGTGGCAACTCAGACTCCTGGTGATAGCACCCCTATCAAATTTGCTTACAATGGTATAGATTTTGGAGCAGGTCGATCGACTGGTGGTGGTTTACATGCAAACTCCCTTGCGAAGGAGTTTGAGCGAAGGAAAGTAAATTTTGATGACAAGGCCAGAGCAATTGATGATGTCATGTCGGGGCATGCCGTAGAACCTGAGGAAGAATTGCAGTCACTGAAATCCAGATTTCAGTTGTGGCAAAAGAGTTACAGGATCCGGTTAAGGGAGGTCAAGAAAAAAGTACACAGGCTACGACAGGATGAAGCCGAGAAAAATCGACTAACATGGTGGGGGAAAGAAGAGCAAAACATCTTAGCATTTTGATTATTTTTTAGATGATCGTGCCGTCAAACATCTTATTTGTTTCAGGAACGCGTATTTTCTCGTAGCGGTTTGCAGCAGAATCAATTTGGTAGAGAGTAGGATAGTTGTGTATATGTATCGATGTTATCATCAAATTAGCCAACTCATCAGCTAAGGGATTGTGTTGATTTACTGCTAGTCATCCCTGCCCGAGTTCAGCATGAGGTTATAGTATATAGCATGTGTCAATGATGTAATTCATTACTCAATTGAATGTTGTAGTTAGGGTGGAAGATATAAAGAAACGTACATATCACTATTTGTTGAATGCAACTGGTACATGAGTTCTCTGTTCTCCAATCATTTAACCAAATCAGTGCAAATTTACACAATCATGCGTTCTCTTCGTTTTGTGGTACTACATTGAACAAATGAAACTGGGTTTATGATCCTGGCACGAACTTTGTGGCATAAACCCAGGCATTGTTAGCCACAGGGTTATCGAGATGGTCCAACAGATTCTCCAGAGGGCCTTTTCCAGTGACAATAGCCTGAACAAAGAATCCGAACATGGAGAACATGGCTAGCCTTCCATTCTTGATTTCCTTCACCTTGAGCTCAGCAAAAGTCACAGGGTCATCAGCAAGGCCAAGAGGATCAAAGTATTGTCCACCGGGGTACAGGTCGTTGCCCTCACCAACGCCGTCTAAACCGTTGATTCTAAACCCTTCAACGAGTCCCATGAGAACAACTTGAAATCCAAGAACTGCCAAAATGCTCTGTGCATGTACAAGATTGGGATTGCCCAAGTAGTCTAGTCCACCTTCAGAGAAGATTTGAGCTCCAGCCTTGAACCAAACTGGCTCTTTGAAATCCACTTTAACCCATTTCTCAAGAACTTCCGGGGTGATGCATCCCAAAGCTCCAAGCATTGCCCATCTCCCGTGAATAACCTGGTAAGTTAATTATGTTTTCATGTCACTTCTCGATCAAGAACTTACAGTTGTACCAATTAAAAAGTTTAAACACTTGGAATACCTCAAGAGCCCTGTTCCTTGCAAATGCCTCAGGATCAGCAGATAATCCAGCAGTGTCCCAACCATAATCACCAGGGAATTCTCCGGTCAAGTACGATGGAGTTTGAGCCGAGAACGGCCCCAAGTACTTGACACGGTCCGGTCCATACCACAATTCATTACCCTGTCCAAAAAATAAAAAGCATTAGACCAAATCATAAGTGATATAACCATACCAAAAGTGGGGTGGGGTGGGGTGGCGGTACCATGGTGTATTTCCCATTTCCCACAGAGACGACATCTTTAAGAGGGTTGGAATTCTTGGTTTGGCCCAAGAATGGAGTTGCCCTAACAACAGTGGTAGAACTGGCAGCCGCAGCCATTGATGCCATTTCTTGTTCAAGTTCAGAGTTGAGTACTTCTCTGTAATATGGGCTGTTTATGGAGAAAAGCTGTGTATTTCAGAGGTGAAGGGTGGGTTTATGTACAAAATGAGAATCATGGATTGGTGGTTAAGATTTCAGGTATGGGTTACATGTCAAGAAATCAACCAATCAGAAGGCTTGAAAAGATTATAAAATCTCAAGACTTATATCCTCATATCCACAGATTATCTCTTGCGACATTTTTATTATTACAGATCTGAAAAAAAAAATAATAATAAATAAAATAGATGTATAAAAACTGGAAAGATTAAAATATGCGGTGAGCGTGGATCGAACACGCGACCTTCAGATCTTCAGTCTGACGCTCTCCCAACTGAGCTATCCCCGCTTTGTTGGTAAAGACGTTATTTCACTTTATAAATTGAAGTATTTTAAGATTTGTTCCATAATTGGGCATATTGAAATGCGATTAATTGCATTATAAAGTTTCTCAATGTAAAAAACACATCTATAAATCAAGAGCCAGGGAAGAGAACTTAAAGATTTTTTCTTGCATTTGATCTATTTCGTAGGAGACTGAACATGAGATTTGACCGACCAAAAAACCTACATATGTAAGAATGGGAAGAGTTGGGTTGCTCTGAAGTGTTAAGCTTATGACTTGAAAACATATTATTTTTCCAAACTTGTTTCTAATCATTTAGATCGATAACTGTCCAGTAGTGATCTGGAATGAAAGTTTTTCATAGCTTAGAAAATTGAACTATATGCCTTTTATGAAACTTAATGATCAAACGTTTCAAGAATAGATAAATTCGACATTGTAGTGCAGATCCATCCGAAAAAGGACAATCAATCTAACAAACTGCTCCAATTGGATTTCATAGACCGGTCTACACACACTTAACACTAGAAAATAGAGTCGGTTGTTGAACGAGTGAGTATAGATTGAACTATTCGATCAATCGAAAAATCAACGAACTGGGCCTTGGGCTGGTACAAGTGGTATATCATGAGCGAATAGCATGGTGCAATTAAACCAATCAGTTTTAAAAAATTTCAAAACTTTTGACATTAGTGGTATTTGATCACGTGACATCTCATCTCAAATGCTAAATTAACAAATACAACAGTTCTTAATAAGCGATATAGATTCAAATATTCCCAATTAAATTTAGTGCACATAGTAATTTTGATGTATGAGTACTCTTATTTATTTCAGGGCTTGTTCGCATAAAACATTCATACGTTTAGTTTTTAATGTGTAAAACGTTTCCACATTTCAATTTTTTGTATTTTCGTCCTTATTTCCATGTTTAATTGTGGAAAACGTTATCCTGTGCATTTACTGTTAGCAGGGGAGGACCCAGCACTCGGCGAGTCCCAGCGACCACTCGTGTTGGATCCGTCGGAACAGTTTTTTTTTTACAATGAATATACGTTTGAGTTATATACTGGTAAGTTCCTTTTACCATACATTTCTTGTAGCTCAATTGAGAAGAACATGTATATTCGCATGAGAGGTCCCTGTTTCGAATCTATTTCCGAACATTTTTATTTGGAAATATTTTAAATTCTACAATTTTTGCCAAAATTAAATGAAATAAGGAAGATGATTCGAACCCCTAACCTCAGGATAAGATAATGAACACTTGACTATTGTGGCATTCATGAAATTTGATAATAAGTTTACCAGAATAATATATATTACATTTTATCGGTTTTAAAGCAATTGTAAAAAGTCGAACTTGTGCTCTTCCTTTGAATTATACAAAATTTGGCCACAATATCATTTGATGAATATTGTTAATTTTTACAACAAACTTATATATGTTCAGTTTGAACAAAATAATTGTTATATTTAAATTTTAGACCTTGTTTGATTCTTTTTTCAAAATACATTTTTCTTTCTTTTTTCAACCGCAATGTTTAATTTGAACAAAATAATTGTTATGTTTAAATTTTAGACCTTATTTGATTTCCTTTTTTTCAACACACATTTTTTCTCTTCTTTCAACCGTACATTTTTCAATAAAATAATATTATATGCAAATTCAAAATTTTTCCTTATTTTTAATCTATCAAATCACAATTTCAAAAGCATTTTTTGCAATAAAAAATGGGCATCAAACGGGGCTCTTAATATTTTATTGCTAACAACGACGATACACGCTCGCCCGTGCTGACTCGAAATCTTGGATTTACCGCTGACTGTTAGTCTCCACCATTAAATGCACACATGGACTCAATTTTATTTTAAAACAAGAAGGGTAAAATGATCAGGTCACTTAAAAAAAGAAAGAGTTCTTCCGGCAAGAGTTTTCCTTTCGAAATCTCAACCAATCACATTCTTCTTGCCCCCATTACCTTCCTCCCATTCTCCTATCATATCAAATTTGTCATCTCGTCGTGAGCTACTATACATGTAGTGGACGAACTAAGAGAATGTAATTTCTCGCAGTGGGTTGGGCTTCTTCTTCTTCTTCTTTTTTTTTTTTNTTACAACAAAATTATATATGTTTATTTTGAACAAAATAATTGTTATATTTAAATTTTAGACCTTGTTTGATTTCTGTTTTTTTTTTTTTTCAAAATACATTTTTTTTCTTCTTTCAACCGCACATTTTTCAATAAAATAATATTATATGCAAATTCAAAATTTTTTCTTATTTTTAATCACACACTCTATCAAATCACAATTTCAAAAGCATTTTTTGTAATAAAAAATGGGCATCAAACGGGGCTCTTAATATTTTATTGCTGACAACGACGATCCACTCTCGCTCGTGCTGACTCGAAATTCTGGGTCCGCCGCTGACTGTTAGTCTCCACCATTAAATGCACACCTGGACTCAATTTTATTTTAAAACAAGAAGGGTAAAATGATCAGGTCACTTAAAAAAAGAAAGAGTTTTCTTCCAGTAAGAGTTTGCCTTTCGAAATCTCAACCATTCACATTCTTCTTGCCCCCATTACCTTCCTCCCATTCTCCTATCATATCAAATTTGTCATCTCGTCGTGAGCTACTATACATGTAGTGGACGAACTAAGAGAATGTAATTTCTCGCAGTGGGTTGGGCTTCTTCTTTTTTTTTTTTTTGGTTTGTTGTTGAATATACTTGTAGTGTATCGAAAGTTGGCTTGAAGTGTAAATCTTTTTTGTTGATGTGTGTGAATGATGAACGATAAGAGCCAAAATATGTCTGAATATTATGGTTTTTTGTTGTTGAATGCTTAACAGAATATATAGTCATGCTGAACGCTTTTGGTTGTGACTTCATTCTCTTACAAAGCTTGTTTGTTTGATTTTTGTCCAACAATTGTATTTGTTGTAATTATTGATGTCTCAATTTATAAATTTGATTTGCTATCTTTAAATTGTAATTTGATCAGCACGTTAAGTTGCTGTGATTGATCAGTGTGCCAAGTTGCTGTATTGGACAGGATGCTTACCGAATAAGACATGGACGATTTTCACATAAACACGAAACGTAGGGACCTTTTTCGCAAAACCCTTCAAAACTAGGGATGGTTTATGCACAACCTTCTGAAACGTATGAATGTTTTTCGCAAAACTTGTTGAAATGTAAAAATGTTTTGCACATGTGCAAAACATCCATAAGTCTAGATGTACATTTAACGGTGGCACAAACAGCAGATGGACAAAAGGATGTTTTCCACAATGAAACATGAAAATAGAGGTGAAAATACAAAAAAATTGAAACGTATGGTTGCTTTGCACATTAAAGACCAAACGTTGTGACATTTTGTACTAATAATCCTTATTTAAGTGAGAAATCGTTAAGTTGCTTGTTCAAGAATACGTACAAGAGCCGTAGCAATGGGAAAGAAGATCGGGTTGAGAAGAAAAGAATTAAGACCGGACCGGATATTGGTGAGGTTAGAAATACTTCACAGGTGATATTGGTGATAAAGAAGGGACTCTATCAATCTGATACAAAGCCGATTCTCCATTCTTCTAAATTCAGTGATACGAGAATTTCTGAAGGACGAAGAGAAGTCTCCTCATTTCAGACGCCTCAATGGCAAGCTCGAGTGCATATAGGTTTCAATTAGCCATCTCTTCTTAATAAGGGCATGGTAAATTTGAGGAGATGGTTGACGAATATTGCATAGGAATCTGTTAAATAACTTGAACTTCTGAATTATAATTATCTGTTACTGCTTTCAATTATACAACATGTATGAAGCTGGAAAATGTAGCAGTCAATGCTTCAAGCTATAGTGTCCAAACCTGGAAATTCACGTGCCTAGGGTTCTTGTCCATTTGATCCTCTGAAGAGCAAAATCGTAAGGCTGCCAATGCAGAAAGAAATGAAGCAGCCATAGCAATGAGTCACAAATGAACCGAAGTGAGTTCCTACTATACATTGCCATCCAGATCCATATTGCCTGTCAAATTCCTGCAATTAACATTGCCCAGAAACCGTCATATGGTTAAAAC
The DNA here is from genome assembly GCA_912172775.2 of Fraxinus pennsylvanica. NCBI lineage: Eukaryota > Viridiplantae > Streptophyta > Magnoliopsida > Lamiales > Oleaceae > Fraxinus > Fraxinus pennsylvanica. Next base: position 17,534,722 of record OU503055.2, read on the forward strand.
GTATGTTTGGTATGAGATTCTGGACATCATACAGACAAGACTGAACATATACTCATCAAGATTCATATACTCAAGAATGAGATTTTGTGGAGCCAAGTTTTGTACACATACCTTCTTAATGAAACGGGCTATTTCAGTGGCCTCAGTGACATCGAAGAAATCAAGTGCCTTTGCTGCTATATGAAGAGCCTCTTGTTGCATGGTTTCGAGCATATCTGTCTCACCAATTACTGCTTTGCCTTCTAGCATTATTGCAGTAAATTTGAAGTTTATGCAAGTGGATAAAGAGCAAGTTTTTCTTCTTTCCACTATATACACAGTAGCAGAGAGGGGTGGTGGCCCTGAGGATTCCCTTTATGTGGTGATCAAGAATTCCAGATGGCAATTCCATAAAACATACCAAGTGGGTCAAATTTGGTTCATACGTACGTGTGTGGGTAAGCTTGGCAAGATAACATAGGTCAAATGGATTTCTGATCCCTCTTTGTCCACGGCATTCTCCGGTTCATTGAGCATAAATCAATTGGATCACACTAGACCGCTGCCTATCCCACTAAATAAAAATATTTTCATATGTATTTAACTATAAATGCATTTGCATTATAGCACGTATTCATCTTATAGTAAAAAATTCTTGCATAAAAGACGAAATAAAAAATTAAAATTAACGGCATAAAGTACAATATGTACAATCAAGAAAGTAGAAGACAGCCTGAAGGAGGATATTTCCGTGACATGCATTTTACCTCATAAACAAGTGATCTCCAATCACACAATTACTCTCTAATAATAACCTTAGCAGGAAACAAATACAGATATAATAGATAACACTAGAACAATTCATTTCGAAAGATGGTTTTGTATACATCAAAAACCCAATAAACGCTTTACATCGAAACTACAGCCTCATCCTGCTGCCGAGCAAGATATTTCTCCCTTCGTTCTTTCTGAACACAAGTAATGAAAGCTTGATTAGAGGAATAAAATGGAAAAATTCCTTAGCCTATTTCCACATATAGGTTGTAATCTGGTATATTCAGCTATAGACATGAGCAATGAATACTTACCCATTCATCTATAACAAGACCTTCCCCAACAACACGTGGACCTGTGTCCGGTGGAGGCTTCTTGCGTGCTTCTGTAGCAGCGTCAGCTTCAGCCAATTGACGCTTCAGTTTTTCAAGTGCCTTCGATCACCAGAAAACATCATTAATTGATATTACACCAAAATTCATGTCAGAGTATGGAATATAACTTGATGAAAATTGATTCTTACAGGAGTTGAGTGCTCTGGATCCAAGAAGACAACGCGTAATATTCGCTCAAGAGTGACTTGATCCCTTTGCTCATCAAACTGCAGAGAGAGTAAAAAAAATCCACCAATTGAGCTCTAGATGTGCTCATGTAATTCAAATCAAGCTCCAAGAAGCAACTGAAATATATACAACTCCAAGATGATGAACTAAAGGACCACATAAGTACAAGCAACGTTTAAAAAGTCAGCCCAGAGTAGGAGCAAAAATTATATGAAAAGTTCAGGAACAGAAACACATGAATGCGCGTCACTTGGATAAATTAACTCACAGAAGTCAAATCAATCTGCATGCAGATCACACAATAAACACAGGTCTATTTTGGAAGTGTGCAGTAATTTACCCCAGGTCAAAAGCATCATTTTAATGGATGGGATCTATTCATATACCATATGAAACTTGCATTGTCCCATGCCACATGTTTAGCAAGCTAGCAGGTCATTTCGCTGGTGATTACTCGTATTGAGACCATGCAATACCTAGGCCATTGGCGGTCCATCTTACAGCTAAGGCCCAATGATGACCACGCTGTTATGATATTTATTCTTCATTAGAAATAGAAGGTATTCCATTTAATTTATGAAATATTTAATTTATCTTGGTATCAAGAAAGAGTGAGACATAACTTGTAACTCCTGTAAGTATTCCATTTCTGATAAAGGACACTGCTACGTGTCTAAATAGGAAGCATAGCAGAATGTAATGCCAACAACTTAAAAATTGTAGGCCTAGAAACAAGCTACTGGCACCAAGCATTCCAGCCCCAACACAAAATCAACGTCTTGTTTGAAAAGACAAGTGATTCCTGAAAATTAAACAAAATATACATCTTTGTCAAACATGATAAATTTCTTGTTCCTTATAGATGCTAACCCTGAGGCACAAAAACCCTGTAAATGAAACACCAAATGGTGCCTGAAGAGAGTGACGCCATTGAGTTTGGCATTGACAAGTTAGCTCAAAAAACACCAAAGGTATTGCATTAAAAGAAAAAACTTGGTGAGTGATGCCACTACATTGCAAAACAGCTTAGGAGCAACATGGGGTATGTTCAGTGCTAAATAGAACAGAACATATCTAATTTGAACATGTAAGTGCCCATAACATATATAGGAATTTTTTGTTGTTGAAGACAGTTTATGTCACTTGTCATTTGCTCTTCTTCTTCTTCTTATACTTTCAGTTTCTTCTTTCCACCATGCAAGACAAATGTGGGGATAGGGGTTAATCAAGTCAAGATCCTACAAGTCACCTGTGTTTGGGGAAAGAAACCATGCAACAAAATGCAGATGCCTCATCTACGACATTTAAACCCAAAAAAAACAGTGATCCTATTCTATAATTCCAATACACTGGCAGCGAAGTCCAAAGCGCAAATATAAACTGGTTCATTAGGTACCAGGAACTCAACGAGTTAAGAGTGTTTTGCACCCATCGTGCATTTAAATAACTATGAACTTAGCAGATATGAAACAAAAGTGAAAGGAGAATATAAGTCATGGAATCAGAAATAATGATCAAGGCAATTGGAAAATTATGACAATTAACAGGCAATGTGCAAGCAGCTACTCACATAATAGTTCAACCATTAATTGCTAATTGGTAGATGAGCACTAATATCATAAGCAAAACTCTCACCAACTCAGGAACAAAATCTGTTCCTCCTTTGACCTTTAGACTCATGATATTGAATTTAACCTTGCTCTTCTGATCCGTAGGCTTTTCGTTGTTCTCTGGATGCTCCACAAACTTGAACACTGTCGAACAAATACATATTCATAATCAGATGGCGTCAATCTTTCAAACAAACTAAAATTATGCATAAATAAGTAATTTGACCTTGGCGTGTACAGACACACGTTTAAATTAAGTCAAAAAATGGCAATTACCAGTAGCAACGAGATTTTCTCCAGGAGCAAGAATACCGCCAGGGGGGCGCATATAACAACTCTTTGGTGCAGTAGTTTGAAACTAAAACCCGGAAACAAAAAATAAAAAATAAAGAAGAATCAGCAACTTCATCACACCACTTTTCCACTTACATTGTGAGGTTACCAATATATATACTTGTTTAATAATCAAACAGGGTAAAGGCACCCATCAATTGATCATTTCTATAGGCCAACAACATTTTTGATTTATTGATTTTTAGTGTAATCTAATGGAAAAAGCTAATATTGTATGAAACGATCATTGTTATACAAGAATTTAAATGCATTGCAGTACTGAAGAAAACATTGTGATGCTGTATGTCAAATAAAAAATTACTAAAAAATGAGTATTGAGCATGCAATGGTAAGGAGAAGACTCTTAAAAGAAAGAAACAAATAGAACCGCATAAACCATTACCTTAAATGCAACGTAAGACTTGCTGGAATTCTTAATCCTAATTGCACTCCTCGCCTGCTTTCCTGGTTCATCTGGAAATATATACACGCACGTAAAAACACAGACAACACATGCCGTAATCATTCGTTTTTCAAAGAACTCTGAACCAAGAAGAGGATAAGAACTGTTTCCAGTCCTAAAGAGCACAGTGAGTAATGAAAATTAAAGAATAATTGCAGGAATTTAAGGATAAACAAGAGCCAGCTGTAACGCACAGGGGAAGTATAGATTGCTCGAAGGATCGAGGCGAAGTCTTCGTCTAGCCGGAAGGATCAATCTGGCAAATGAAGAGATGGAGACGGTGGATGAGGACGACTGGTTTCTCGAACCGACGCCGCCGTTTTGGTAGTTGTGACTTTGAGAGTTATTACGAAGTTTCTGAGTAGAGGAAGGAGAAGAGGTCGTTGCTGACTGCCACAACCCGCATAGTCTCCACTTTTGGTGGCGGTGGTGACTGTCGGCAATAGCCATGTTCGCCGGAATCTGACGCAATTATCCGACTGGAACTTTTTTCTCTCTCTTTTGCTGATTACAGGCAATCAGTTGCGTTGACTATATGTTATGATTGGAGTTTGTAAAAGTCAGAGGAGAAGAGTATTTATAAGAGTATTTTTGAATTTTTATTTTTTGTTTTTATAATTTTCTTCGCGCGAGGAGGTGATAGTCTTCTGGCAGAAGAGGAAAGCGAAGGGAGAGAAGCGCAGGCGGACTTCAATGGAAGGTTTTAAATGGATTTGATTTATATTTCACGTCCGTTCACACGCTTTCCGTTAATATTTGGTACAACTCATCGTCATGCACTACGTCTGGCTTGCGGTGGTTGTACCTTTCCGTTTACGATTTTTTGTCAAATGCTATGTGTACTTTTATGAACACATAGCATATTCTACCTTTTATATAGTGTAGTTAAGAGTACTCAAGTTTTAAAAGTAAGGTTTTGGTCCATAACTTCTTTGAATATATAAATTTGGGTCTTTACATAACAAAAATAATCAATTTGATGTGAAAATTATACGTGACTTTTATTTAAATTAAAGATAATTGTTAAATAGTTTAACGATTTTGTCCTCTAACTATGAGTAGTGTGAAAATTGTGCTCGATTTTAACGTCTAAGTTGATTTTTCGATCAAGCAGGATCTGACTTCACATATTTAAATACACTGTGGAACAAAACCTCACTTTTGAATATTGAGAACCAATAATCATATCACTTCGAAAGCTGGAGAACTCAGCCTTAATTTTCTCTAAATCGATACAAATTCTCCCTTCTATATATATATTTTTTATACCACCACAAACACGACAATTTTAGTAACGTGAAAAATAAAGTACATACTTGAATTGGACTAAACAGGACCTTGATAAAGTAATAAACGAGTACAAATTATTTATTTATCACGATCTTTTCATTATTAGTATTTTTTTTTTTTTTACGCCCAATAGAAAAGGAATGCAAGAAGAAGAAGGTATTACTCTTAGTGTGTGTTTGGTAGGGATTTTTTGGGAGAAGAATTGATTTTGAATAGTGATATGATGGAAAATGTGTGTTTGAAAAAGAAGATAAGATTATTGATGTGATAGAAAATATTATTTTATTGAAGAATGTGTGGTTGAAAATGAGAATTGATTTACTGTTGAAAATGAGAATTTTTAGCAAACATAGCCTTAATATAGTAAATTTTGATGATTTTGAATAGTGATATGATGGAAAATGTGTGTTTGAAAAAGAAGATAAGATTATTGATGTGATAGAAAATATTATTTTATTGAAGAATGTGTGGTTGAAAATGAGAATTGATTTACTGTTGAAAATGAAAATTAGTACTAAACATAGCCTTAACATGCTGAAAAATCTTGAATTCAAAAAAATTGAGAATTTCCCATATTACCTTATCGGGTTTTCCAAATTTTAGATCGCATTATCTACTATTAAATTAATCTATATAAAGAAAAATATGTCAAATTAACACGTTTTATCGTCTCAATAATGAGTCATATATTATCTGATAATTCAATTTTCATTTTTCTTTAAACTCATTTTTAATTATACATTTATGGGATAAAGCCATGTCCAAGGTACAAGCTCCATACAGCAGCAAAGACAACGGAATGGCATATGACCAATGCGGTAGCGAGTAGAGTTCACGCGAACGATTCAATACGTGGGTGAGAAGAGTGTATAAAAATTATTGGTTGTTAAAATCAATAATTGTGGTAGGATTTTGTATGGGGGAGGATGTGAGTTGGAAATGAAAATTAAGTGTGCGGTCGGCTAAGGTTAGCTGGTGTAGGTTCGTTGGGAGGTAGGAATTAATTAGGAAATCAATGACACTATCCAGGTGAATTTGACTCATTTAATTACACCATTCCATGCGTTAAGAAAATTATTAAATACTCCATCCGTCCCATGAAGATAGATTTAATTCTATCTTCATACATATTTAAATTTTTTTTAATTAATATACGTTGAAACTATAAATTTTACGTAATTTTTTTAACTGATTAGAGTTGAACGTGCATGACACGTTATTTTGAAATACTTTATAAGTATCGTGAAAGTAATATCTGACACTTTATTTACTAATTTGATCTAAATATGAGAGAAATGTAAACACTTGAAAATAAATGTTAACTATTATATATGAATGTAAATAGCGATATGCATGCTTGAATGTGAGTATTAGAATTATGCCTAAATATATAAATAAAGATTAATGACAAATACGATACATGAATTAACGTGAATGTTAATTAATTTAATATTAATATCAATGAATATGAGAGAGAGAGAGAGAGAGAGAGAGAGAGAGAGAGAGAGAGAGAGAGAGAGAGAATGAATGTTAAATCATTTATATTAAATTAAAACAATTTAGTTTTCAATTAATTGAAACCATAGATTAATCCAAATTATTTTATAGGATAATATGTGATTAAAAATGAATTTTAAAACAAATGGGGTTCAAATAGGGAACATATATAATGTATTTTCTAGGTCTATAAAAGATAAAACTTACTTTTCTTTTTGTGTATATTTCAAAAATATATGCTACTTTTTTTGTTGAGAGTATGATTGATTTCTTAATTTTGTAATATGTCTCTATTTAATGTGTCCGATGATCAATAAATATGGATTACTCATATTTAAATCATTTTTTTAATGTATGGGTATATATATGTGTGTGTGTAGAATATCTCGATATGTAAAACAATGCTACTTATATAGTTAAAATTTAAAATATCTCGATAAATTCTACATATAACGAGTCAATTTATATTCGTATAGTTTACTTTGAGAAAATTAACTACAAATAATTGTAGAAGATTCCATCTTTTATGAGATAGATATGACTAAAAAGTGGTATATGTAATACTCAAAACTAAAAATATTGGAAGATAGTGTGAACTTGATGAACAAGTGGTCATATACTTGTGAAAAATATAACGTTAATTAATCATGTACGTAAACTACATTGTCACAAATACCTTGAAAGTGACAAATAACATTTTATAATTGATTTTCAGTAGGGTAAGAATGATTATTAAAATAAAGCGTTTAAAATGTGTTGATTGACGAAACTATGAGAGGTAACTTATAATTAAATTTTGTTCTTCTTTCTTCATTGAGTAATGCTATTCATCCCCACTGGGGATGAAAACACAGTCTATGTGACGTTAATGTGGCATTAAATGATAGGTGAAATTAAATAAGTCATTTGATTTCACATTTCATTTAACCTATCATTTAAAGACACATAGACTGTGTTTCCATCTCCACTGGGGATGAATAACATCACTCTTCTTCATTATACTGTCTCTTAAATGATTATGGTATGATCGATATATTAAATGAAACACGATTAAATTTTATTTATTTATTTTTTTAAAGAAAAAAGCGCGCGATATATTAGATGATATTATCTGTAATTCCATTTATGAATATGTCCTATGTATTGAAAGCACCTGCAATTATAAACGATACCACAATTATGAATAGGTCTTGAGTTAGGTGTTTGTGCTGGAAATATTAAGGATGTCTGAGTAAAGATTGATAGAATTCTTAAATTATGGGCAATAAAACTTTATGGATGCACCTAACGTTAAGGATAGAGAGTTAAATGTAAATCATGATGTATTGTCCATTTTTTAGTGCAATCTATACATGAATAAAATTGGAGTAAAATCGGAAATAAATAAAGAAATTATATTATGTGCTTATTTGGTTAAGCTTTTAAGTGCTTATAATTAGGCCTGTCTGGTGGAGCTGCCAAAAAGTGAAAATTGATTTTTAAAACGTTTGGTTCTAACACAACACACCCAGAAGTTCTGCAGATTAATTGGTTTTTTTACCGTTGACTGGTTCACCGGTAATAAAATCAATTAAAATCAGGTTGAAAAGCGTGTCCATACACACGCTTAGTGTGTCAGAGGAATATATGGCTAAAAAGTAAGTAAAAATTGTAGATCCTACATAATATGGGGATGAAAATAGAGTTATTTCAACTTATATATGTAAGTACGTTATAAACATAGTTTGATCCGCTTCTAAAGTTATCTACAACTAAAGAACCATTCATAGTTTTTAATTTTTTTCGGATACTTTTCCTCATGATTTTTACCTTTTAAAGAAAAATGGGAAAAATTCATGGGTCAGGTGTTTACTATTCCAAAATTAAAAATCAGGCCCAATANATAAACGATACCACAATTATGAATAGGTCTTGAGTTAGGTGTTTGTGCTGGAAATATTAAGGATGTCTGAGTAAAGATTGATAGAATTCTTAAATTATGGGCAATAAAACTTTATGGATGCACCTAACGTTAAGGATAGAGAGTTAAATGTAAATCATGATGTATTGTCCATTTTTTTAGTGGAATCTATACATGAATAAAATTGGAGTAAAATCGGAAATAAATAAAGAAATTATATTATGTGCTTATTTGGTTAAACTTTTAAGTGCTTATAATTAGGGCCTGTCTGGTGGAGCTGCCAAAAAGTGAAAATTGATTTTTAAAACGTTTGGTTCTGACACAACACACCCAGAAGTTCTGCTGATTAATTGGTTTTTTTACCATTGACTGGTTCAACGGTAATAAAATCAATTAAAATCAGGCTGAAAAGCGTGTCCAGACACACGCTTAGTGTGTCAGAGGAATATATGGTTAAAAAGTAAGTAAAAATTGTAGATCCTACATAATATGTGGATGAAAATAGAGTTATTTCAACTTATATATGTAAGTACGTTATAAATATAGAGTTTGATCCGCTTCTAAAGTTATCTACAACTAAAGAACCATTCATAGTTTTTTATATTTTTTCGGATGATTTTTACCTTTTAAAGAAAAATCTGTATCAATAAATGTTATTCGAGACCCAAGCCCAAATTGACAATTGAAACCAGACCAAATCGACTCGACCCAATTTGGTTTCAAAAGAGGGAAAATTACCAAAAACCAGCCATTAAGTTTGACCTTTTAAAAAATCAGGTTTTCAAGTTTTTCTTTCATTTATCATGTTTTTTTTATCTTTTAAAAAAAAAAAAATTCTATCATTTTAATTAAATCCTTTTAAACCCTAATTTATCATTTCATTCCCCCACAGCTCACACCCCTTCCCATCGTTTCTCTCTCTCTCCATCGTTCTCTCAGCCGCCTCCTCCCTACCACTCCTCCTCCTTCCCTATCCTCCCTACCGGAGCGTCACAGCAGCGTCGACGCTGCTCAAAGCAGCGTAGCAGCGTCGACGCTGACGATCGGATTTGAGCTGTTGCAGCGTAGCAGGTGAGTTTGTGGGGAGGGGGGGGGACGATCAGATCTGAGCTGTTGCAGCGTAGCAGGTAGGTTTGTGGGGGATCTGAGCTATTGCAGGTGGGTGGGCTGTGGCGAACATCGGCGGTTTGGGTTCAGTTTGTGGCGAATCAGAGCTGTTGCAGGTTCGGGTGAGCTGTTGTAGATGGGTTTTGTGGCGCATTTGTCGTGTTTTCTGTGGCCGATTAATTTGTGTTCGTGTGGTGGTGATAAACTTTGTATGGATTTGTGGTGGCGATCGTGTGGTGGTGGTGGTCGTCATTTTTTGTTATTGTTGT
>OU503055.2:17550872-17567727 GCA_912172775.2 Fraxinus pennsylvanica
AAAAAAAAAAAAAAAACAAAAACCGTGCGACGCCACCGAACCACCAAAGATTCACACTAACATCACCACTGTGACACTACGACACCACCACAGACTCACACCAATCATCGGAGCAACCACAACAATCACGACAAGAGACACGAGACAGCCACATCAACACCACCATCGCACAACAACATACCACCCCGGCACCATCACATATTTCTTCCCACCGCGACACCACCGCCACAAAAAACCCCCGCGATACCACGGCAGATTCACACTAGCATCATCATTGTGACGCCGCCGAGACACCATCGCACCACCACAGATTCACACCAATCGCCGGAGCAGCCACAAAAACCACGACAAGAGAGAAGTATGGGAGAGAGAGAGAATATCGTAAAATAGAGGCGGACCTTGGGGTTCTTAGACGACGGCGTCGCTTCAGATGTCGTCGCTGCAGATATTCCATTTCAATCGCCGCTTCAATCGTTGTTACGACGACGAGAGATAAGATAACTGCAGTGGTGAGGCTGAGGCGGTGGCGGCGATTTCAGTTTAGGAGACGGTGCTGAGAGAGTGGAGAGAAGAGTAGCGAGAGAGAGGAGAGGTAGAGAGAGAATGAGTTTGGGGGAAATGACGTGGGTGGAGGTAGGTAGGGTTGATTTCTAAATTATTTAGGGTTAGGATAGATTTAGGAAATTTGGGGAGGGGTTGGATATATAATATTTAATACTTGATTTAATTATTAATTCAATACCTAATTTTTGATTAAATAAAATTCACACCTGAATTTTGAATTTGAAAAATTAAATGACTGATTTTTTGTAATTTCCCTATTTGAAATGCAACAATCTAATGTGAACTGATATATAAAAAATGTAGGAGCCAATCTTGATTTCATAGGGTTAAAGTTAAGAGTTATAGACTAATTACTATCCAAGTTGGGATTTTTAGGTTATATATATAAATTGTAAATAAAAAATTATATAAAAATCGATTTCACTCGGATACTCACGGTTCTGCTTCAGGAACCAAGAACTGAATCGGACTCAATCGATTATCGATTCCGGTTCCTAATTTATTTTTTTAAGAATCGAACTGGAACCTCTGATTCCGTATCGATTTCGATTAAAATGCCCAGACCCATTACCGGGTTTTGATTCGTTGATCTCTTTTTTCTTTTAGTGATTCATATTCTTTTTTCTTCTCCATAGTTGTTAATTTCTTTATTTGTTTTGTAAAATATCAGTATTCTAAAATGTGCATATATGCTCAATACGTTTTTGAAAAGCCCCACACATGGGGTATGCGTGTGATAATATGGTTAACTCATTTCGTTGACTGCAAATGCATGCTTAAATGCCAAAATTTGCAAGCATTTATATTAATAATTGTATTAAAATTAGCTTAACAAAGTTTAGTCTCCATTTTTATAACTTACATAAAAAAAGTTCAAACTAATCCAAATTGCCCAAGCACGTGAATTATATACAACAATTTGTAGGATTTTGATGTTTAGTAAAATGTAAAATCAAAACAATTTTTTTATAGAGTTGCAAACTATCTATGCCGAACCCTAGCCCAAACTCGCATTCTTCTTTGTTCTTCATCAAGTTTTATTAAAAAGTGATACTAGTAATAAAAAATCTTGAAGTGATAATGTTTGTGATGATGGGAAGGAGGTTAACAATGGCGTCTTATTATCTACAAGAAATAATAGAAATTCTTAAGTTGAAATAAGGGAGCTCGATAAAAATCATGTTACATCATACGACACGAAAGATGACTTGGACGAAAGAATGAGATTGAATTGAAATCAGATAAAGAATCAAACAACATTTAGGATTTTTTAAAACCACTGACAGTGTCTAATCGAATTAATTGAATACCAATTAATTGTAATATTTATGATTTTGAGCAATATGTTTTTGTTTAAAATTTGAATAATATTATATAAAGTTTAAATAGTTGTAGTATTTATAATTTCGAGCAATATATGTTAAAATTTGAAGAATGTGCATAAGTTTCAAAAAATGCATTATTTTATTTATTCATTAGATTTGAATATTTAAAATAATATTAAATATTAAAAAAAATACGGAGTTACATATATGCTTTGAATAGGTACGTATATGCTTGTAATGTTTAATTCTCAATCGAAACGTATTATCACGTATTACGTATTTTAGAACCCTGACAAATATTATATTTTCCATTTTTGTCTAAGAAATAGGCGCACGAAGATTTAAATCATCTTTCAGAGACATGTTTAGCTAAGCTAAAAAATAATCAAATTTAACAGTTTTTAAAAAAATTTGAAAGATCTTGTTTATTTTTCAATTTAAATAAAAATATATTATAAAATAACTTTTTAACAAATTTCTAGACGAACACTATACTAGTAAATATATTTTTGCCAAGGTATCTTTTGTTTGAAGAGGAAGGATCAATAATTGTTCTAAAGCTTATTGTTTCTAAAGTAATAAATAATTATATGTTAAACAAAAAGAAACCCATAAAATTAAGAAAATAAACTTCTCGAATTTGCAAATCTGTCATCAGCCATCATATGCATAAACTTGAACCTAATAATTCTTAGAATCTAACAGTACTGGGACCCCAACAGCTCAAATCCATCACTTTATCCATAGATTTTTCACTTCTCTTCATCTTCGCGATAGCAGCAGCAGCAGCAGCAGGAGAAGAAGGAGGAGGAGGAGGAGAAAGTGAAGAAGAAAATCTTGCAGTTAAAGGTAGAATTTGAGTCTGGTAATAGGATTTGAGATTGTTCTTGGCATGATTATGCAGTAATCTTAAAGGATAATTCCATCTGCAGACTCCTTGATCTTTCAGTGCCTCAACTGCTCCAATGCTTGCTGCCACAATCCATGCTTTTCTTGGTGCACTCATGTTTTTTGGTGTACAGATACAGATATAGACAGATCAAAACTGAGTAAAATCAAGAATTTTTATAGGAATTTTTCTGTTTATTTGTGGGAGTGGAAGTCATGATTCTGTTTATATATAGGGAGGGATTGGGGAAAAACCAAATCTGTGTGTGGACAAAAACATGGATGTAGAAAACTAGAAGCGGCTGTACCCATGTTTTAGGAACAGTCCACAGTTTTTTTCAATATGAAAAGCAGTAAAATTCAACTTACTTTAAGTCATTTTCTGTGTATTAAACCCACAGATTTTGGATGTATCAAGGAAAGAGTGATTAGCCCCTGTACGGTGCACATTTTAAATTCAAGAATGCATTTTTTTTATTTGATGTGATGGAAAATATGTGATTGAAAAAGAAGGAAAAGTTATTGATACGATGAAAAAAAATTATTTTATTGAATAATGTGTTGTTGAAAATGAGTAGAAAAATGATAATGAAAAAAATAATATGGCTCAAATAGGGGTTAAGAATGTCTATAAAGTATAAACTATTACGACTTATATATATTTAATCATCACGTTGCATCTTAATTGGATGGTGGGACCAGCCCAATTGAATCAAGGTGTATTTTTCTAACCACTGACGTGTCAACCGAGGCCCTAGGTTATTCTGAGGCCCTTCTCCGAGGCTCATGGCACCACCACGGACTTGAGACTCTTTAACCGCTGTTGACCAAGTGTGAGATTCACTCATGATGAAAATCTCTAACCACCACGGACCTGAGGCTCTAACGACTGTTGACCAAGTGTGAAGATTCATTCATGATGAAAATCTCAATTTGAAGGATTGACGTGACTTGTGTAAAAGTTTATTTGTATATTGCTTTGTCAATGTAAGAGTATTTAATGTCTTGTAAGGTTAGGAGAGTCAACCAGATAGTTATGACTTGATGTCTTGGCCGATGAGATGGTGTCACGTGTAAATTGATCCAAAGGCCTTTATTTCATTTGTAACACTATAAATACCTCCACTATGTAACAGAAAGGGTTAATGAAATTCCAAATACTTGAAGCAATATAATTTTCTCCCCTCTCTCGTTTAACAACGTATTTCTACTACAAATCTTGTTCTTTAGCGATTGCTTTTTTAAACATCGTGCTACTATAACATATAAACAATAGGATATTTTTTATTTTAAATGAAAAAATAGTTACGTTTTTATAGGCTCCACCACGGACTTGAGGCTCTTTGTCAGCTATTGACCAAGAGTGAAGATTCACGCATGATGATAATCTCTTTTTGAATGATTGACGTGACTTGTGTAAAAATTTATTTGTATATTGTTTTGTCAATGTAAGAGCATTTAATGTCTTGTAAAATTAGGAGAGTCAATTTGATAGTTATGACTTAATGTCTTGGCCGATGAGAATGTGCCACGTGTAAATTGATCCAAAAATCTTTATTTCATTTGTAACACTATAAATACCTCCACCATGTAACAGAAAGGGTTAATGAAATTCCAAATACTTGAAGCAATATAATTTTCTCCCCTCTATCGTTTAACAACGTATTTCTACTACAAATCTTGTTCTTTATCGATTGATTTTTTAAACATCGTGCTACTATAACATATAAACAATAGGATATTTTTTATTTTTAATGAAAAAATAGTTACGTTTTTATTGAAAAGACAATTATGAAAAAAATACTTATTTACTCGACTTTTACCGACTTCAAGAATAAGCTTCTAATTATAAATCGAAGAAAATCTTGTCAATGAAAATATTAGCACTAAAGTAAAAAAATAAAAATAAAATATCAATATCAATTCCATACATTGAAAAAAAGAGGACATTTGTTGTAACAAGAATAAGCTTCTAATTATAAATCGAAGAAAATCTCATCAATGAAAGAGCTTGTTTGGGAGGAATTAAAATCCAATTAACATTGAAAATATAGCTGTTATTGAATATCACTTGTCTAATAAAAATCAATAATAACAATTAATTTTTCAATTTTAATATGATTTTAATCTCTATCAAACAAGCTCAAGTACTAAAGTAAAAAAAAAAAAAAATCAATATCAATTCCATACATTGAAAGAAAGAGGATATTTGTTGTAATTAGAAGATAACGAAATGTTTAAGATGGATAATTGATGCTGAACTAAAAGAAGATTTTGAGTGGAAAGACCCCGATGAGTGGAAAAGGACATGCGATCTTTTTCGAACAAATTCCATCATTTAGACTTTCGAAAAGGCCGTTTTTTCCTTTTATTGATAATTTTGTTTTAGTAAATAAATTTGAAATTCAATTTTGTTTGTTACAAATTGATATGAGGGTTTTTAACTTTCGTCATTATTATTATCTTACTTTAAATAAAAATTGTAAACCTTAGAAACATTTAGGTCCTGTTCTGTTTGCTGTTTTGGGACCGTTTTCTGTTTTCGATTTTTCAAAACAGTGAAAATACGTTCTCTTTCTCATTTTCAAAAATTCATTTTCGAAAACAAAACAAAAAAAAATACTGAAATCTCAAAACGTCTTTTTAGACGTTTTGAGCGTTTCCTTCTGAAAACCCACTCACGGAATCAAAACGCGGAAAACGCCTCATTTTCCATATCCCCCAAAATTCTTCCTCTTTCTTGAGCCTCAATTTCTTCTTCATTTTCTAGGTTTCAATTTTCTATCAATTACTTCCTTAAAGAAGGAAATGGGGATCAAAATATAGAGTTTAAATTGAAGTTTTTTTCAAGGTTGATTGTTGTTTACTGGATGATATTTTGACTTTCATCGAGAGAAAATCAAGTATAAGAACAATGGCGGTGGGTCAGAGGGTGAAGAACAGTCAATCAACGATACAAGGATCGCGGATTGCGATGGCAATTGGGATTGGAGTTTTATCCGGGTGCATTTTCGCCTTCTTCTTCCCTAATGGATTCCTCTCCTCTAATCCGCATCGCCGTCTTTCCCAATACAGTCTCGAGGTACCCATTCTCTCCATTGGTAGAGTCTCCTTTATTTTTCTTCTATTTAACTATTTCTACATTATTCTTCTCATGCGTAACTACTTAAAAATCAATTCTGCTTATGCATCTTCTAGAGAAGTTCTTATTCCGGGATTTTAAAATTAGTAATGAGCTGCAATTTGTGGGTTTCATTTGTTTTGCTGTGATTTATGTAAATTGAGGGGGCAGTTAACTGAATTTTTAATTTAAGCTTTTCATTTGTTCCATGCTTATATTTCTCAGGCTTCAGCTGTAAGAGCAACTTCAAAGATTTGACTTTGATGTAATTCTCATTTTCTTGCAAAACTGTAATTATTCTGGACATATCAGTCCCTCAAGAAACAGATAACGAAAGAGAAGGAAGATCTATTTGTGTCTTTTAACAAAATATGTTGTATATACAAGGTAAAATAATGGTCTATGTATAGCTAGAGTTGATGAATAACTTTTGTGTCAATGTAATTTATTTCATTGTCAAACTCTTTTAGATATACTTTATATGTTGTTGATTTGGTACATAGGAGGATTTGTCCTCATGTGAATTTCTGGAAAAAATAAACACGTTGAAAGCAAGATGCTCTAGATTCATTCCTAGATGGTTCACAATAGCAGTGCAAATGTTAAGATTGTGTTGATGGAAATTTTCAGGGCAAGTTTTTCTTGTTTATTTTCTTAGTATGTGGGTAATCTTAACAATATTAGGAAACTGGTGTGATTGGCTTGCTTGGGATTAGTATTTTTGTTCCTTAAATAGCTTGAGCCATTTTTTTTGTTCAACCTTGTTAAGTTGTTCTCTAATATTGTTCTGTTGCATTCTTTTTTGCAAGAAAAAGTATGGGAATGGACTTTTAAGAGCAGAAGCCAAGAAAAGTTTCACGAGGGATCCATGTTTCCCTTGCTTGTAACCGAGGACCTCAATGTTTTGCCTGAGAAAGACCCGCCAACGTATTTGGGTATGTTCTAAATGTGCAATCTTTACTCTACATATTCCGATACAATCCTTTTCTATGCTATTGTGTAGATTAGAATACTGCAGAAGTGAAGAATCAAGAATGAGCATCAGAGAGCTCAAAATGCAGACGAAGAAGTTGATTATTACTTGAAGATGGTGAATCCATGCAGGAGTCTATGGTTCCATTGAACTTTCGAGCAACTGCAGAAAAATATTGCTTGAAATGTGGAGTTCAGATGGAAGTAGGGAGGGGAGGGAGAAGTTAAGGGAGAGGCAAAGGGAATAGAGAATGATCAAAGATTTTGACTCGATTCTTTTATTCATTTAATATTCTTCTAGATTCTAACTATATTCTTCTTCTTTCTTAGTAGTTTCATTGTTACTTAGAAATGTCTTGAGATATTGTAATGGTATTTATTATTACTGATGATAGTCATCGTGTTTAGATGATCAAAATTGTATTTGACAAGAATTGTGAGAACTAACATGAACTGGACATGATTGATTTCAAAATATTTATTACCATGTCAACGTAGTGCTCCCCTTTTTTGCAACTTGATTAGGTTTGGTTGCGATTTGATGATAGTTAATTCTTGTCACAAGTTACGTACAAAGACAAAAACAAGGACTTGCTAAATTTCATTTAGGTCATATTTTTTATATATGGAAAAAATATTTTAAGATTCATCAATTTCATAATTTATATGTTATTTAATACTATATTAATATTAAACTACTAAAATTTATTGAATAACCAGATTTCTTGAATAAAATATTATTAAAAAAATATTCTCAAAATTTCAAAGTAAACTCGTTTTTCATTTTCATGTTTTGAGAAACAGTTTTTCATAATGGCAAAAAGAACATATTTTCAGAAATTTCAAAACAGACACTCAAAACACAAAATACAAAACAAAAAACGAATTCAAAACACAAAATACAAAACTGAAACACAAAGAGAACGGCTCCTTATTTTTTCATATAATAAAAAATTAGTGAGAAATTTTAACTTTACTCTCTCTTTCTTGACATTCATAAACTAATCAACAAATTTGAGTTTCCACGTATGATTCTTAGGGTCCGTTTGGCTTGATTTTTGCTTTATATAGAAGAGTTTTTGAAGAAAGTTACATCAATTTTTTTTGTTTTTTGAAAACTAATTTTTAAAAGCACTTTCTATTCCAAAAGTGCATTTAGAGAAAATCACATTGAACCATCTTCCTCTAAAAGCTCTTTTAACTACTGGAAGCATTTTCATAAAATTAGTCAAACGGATCTCAAAAACTATTTTTGACTTTTCAAAAGACATATCAAATGGACCCTTATTCTTTCTTATAAGCCGTCGCCAAGTAATTAATGAAGGCTAAAAGTGACATAGATTTTTTAGCACACGAATATTTTGAGAGTACAACATTATATCACTTCCATGACAATAAAATAGAAGGCCAAAAGTAAAACACAATCTATTATCTTTTTAGAAGTACTTTTAGAGGAAGCTATATTGAACCAACTTCCTTTAGAAGTTTTTCTAACTACCAAAAAGACTTTCATAGAATTAGTCAAACTGATCCAAAAACAGTTTTTAGGTCTCAAAAGCTCATTTTTACATTTTTCAAAAGTCATACCAAACAGCCCTTATTCTTTCCTATAAGCTTTTACCATATCAATAGTGAAGGATAATAATGACAGATTTTCTACACCACGCGAATATTTTGACAATACAGCGTAATATCACTTCCATAACAACAAAATACAAGGCCAAAAGTAAAACACAATATGTTTTCCTATCAGAAGTTGCATCTAAGTATACAAAATGCACGGTTGAAAGAAGAAATGAAACTATTAATTTCGCATCCTCATTCAGCAGAACCACACACCACTGTATTTTGCTTGTCTCTGCCCTGACAACCACACACCATCATTGTATTTTGCTTGTCTCCGCCCTGACGAAGCATTAGACTTTGGTGTGAAGAATAAACTTGAAAGGCTAACAGAAGAGGAGACAAACATTTGATGGCTTTAACTAATTTGTGCTATATCAAAATCATCTGGTAGTCGAAAAGTGTCAGCTGCACCTATCTTCTTCCTTCCTTCTGAATCATCCTGGAATTCTTCTTCGTGACTGTCGTTTTCATCTTCTTCGCACCTGTATGGTGAATCAGGTGCATTGATGCTTTTGGATTGGCAATGTACGTTGGCTAGCACGCTTACTTGGCCGAAATGAGATATTTCAACGACTACAGTGTCATCGTCTGTGGGCAAGGGTTGTTTCCATGGTTCACCGTCGATCCTCATGAAAGTGTGCTCAGCAGCACCCTTGTGGAACTCAAAACGGATTCTGTTCGCCTAAAGGAGCCGAAAAAGAAGTTGAATAATTTAATGGACAAAGGTATAGTATTTGCAAAAATATGTTGAGGAAAATCATTCAACAGATGAATCCCACTTTAGTAGGAATCAAAATTGAAATTTAGAACATCCACTAGAATGGAGGAGAAGGGATAAAATTCCATGTTGCCTCTTGAATACGCATGTTTCCAAGTTTGACATTCCCCTCACAGTATTATGATTCAAGACATTGAACCTGCACTGCATTTGAGGACTGGTGGTGCGATGACACTCACCAGAACACCACACTCCAAGAGTATATTGGCACCAGCTCAATATAGTTTGGATTAGGAGAGAACTTTGTGATTCAAATGTAATATTTACCTGTGCGAGGCGAGTCCCGTGCCCATTTGGACTGAGCAAGACAAGACCGTGCCATGCATCTCGAAAACCGACTACCTCAAGAAAACCATCGTCAACATATGGCGGAGTCAAGTCTCTCTGTTGCAAGCATAAGAGTGTAGAAGTATAAAAATGGTTTTTAACAGAATATGAAGAACGTGACATGTGCTTAATTGTTACTGTAAAAAAACTAAAAAAGTGCTAACCGAGTGTAGCTTCTTCTTATTAGGACTTCCCCATGGATTAAGACCCCCCGAAAAACTAGGCAAGTTGAGGCAGACAATGGACCTAATGCTGCATAAAAAATTCAGCTTCCGTGACAAGAGATCATAAGAATTTTCAAAAAGAAATGTTATGTAAAACTACAGATGCTACCTGCGAGGTATGTGGAGGTCTATCCAATGACCTGGCTTTTTCATGATTTTGACTTTTGCCAACTGAGCTATGTTTCTGTTAAATACCAGATGCCCATTAGACTTGTCATCATGAACGTTTAAATATTAAGCTGACAAGTCAAACGCCTCTAAATTATGACAAAATAGAACCACCTTCTTTACAAAGATAGCAAATAATATTTTTAATTCAGTTAGTAAACAAAGTACTAACAACAAATGAAAGACATCATAAAATTTTTCCTTCCAATAGATCTAAAAATTGATAAAATGGGGGGAAACAACTTAATTTCGAGTTACATTCCAACTTATATTCTTGTCACTGTTGACTCTATCATCAACTTTGGTGGGGGAGACCAAGTCCCACCTACACAGTATAATCCTATCAAACTGGGACAAATGATTTACGATTATATATATGTAAAATTCTAGCTAGTATGCAGATAATTAATATCACGTGGATTGACAGCAGCACCTTCTACTTGTGCAAACTTGAATGAAGAGATCTTTCCTTTCTACTTTTCTGAGATTAGCCATGCAATGCAAGGACAGCAACATAGAGAAGGGTTGTGCTCTGCTGGTGTCTGAATTCTGTTCTGTTTCAGTGTTTTTATCACGATCAGTTTAGTTGTGTCTCTTTTTGGTAATTTGTTATGTCTTAAGCAGGGTATTTTAGCCTTTCACATTATTAGGTTTGTCTTTTAACTTGTCTGGTATATAAACCAGAAAACGTGACATTCAGTTTTTGTTTTTTGATAATATTATTACAGAATATTTATTGGCTGCTGCCAGTTCTTTGTTCAAACTTCTTGAATCGTATTGCCATCTCTACTATTTTCCGTATGAAAAAATTCTTATGAAAGTGGGCATAAGGATTATTACACAAGCAAATCCAGTCCAATGATAAGTAAAGATTCAATGTTTAAGAATGATAAGAATGGCACAACTTACAGGTGAACAAGGCCAAAAGATTCCAGAGACAAACTAACCTTGAAGATGGATGCATGAGAGAAGCACAAAACCAACCTTGCGTACAACCCAGCTTAGCATATGCACTCTAGTCAAATCAAGAAGATTTTAGTCAGCAATAAGCTGAAAATTATTGAAACGTTACCGTTTTACCCATTTTAAAATTAGTGAAAATGGTGAAAAAAATTGGATGACCATGATGAAATGTTATATGAAATTATATGGACATGGTGAAACGTTTTATGAAATTTCACCTTCTATGAAATTGGATGACCATGGTGAAACAAAATCAAATTGAGTGCTATGGTGACACTAAATATAAAGTCGGGTGGCCATGGTGAAACAAAATCAAATTGAGTGGCCATGGTGACACTATGTACAAAGTTGGGTGGCGATTGGTGGATTTAACCCATCAATTCATTATCCTCTTCATAAATCAATAAGTAAAATGCTCATGTCATCCCGAGATCAAAAGAACTTAAACAGCCCCAATTTCCTCTATATTATACTATTGTAGAGTACTCGTGATCAGCACCCAAAACATCCCCTACAATTAATTGAAACCTCTTCCTTTATTGTAAAGTCACCACCCACCCATAAACTATTGGCCACATTATCCACATAAAAAAAGAGCGAAAAATCCCATATAGGAGTCTTTATGAGAAATTTTTAGATTCGGCCCTGATAGCATAATCAACTAAGAAGAGTCTATGTAGGGCAGTGAAATTAATTTCTGAAATGGCTTCAAACAGAAAGAGACTGGGAAGGAACAATATTTTGAGGCAACTCTGTCACTTGGACAAACTACAGATTTTTATTTTTTATTTTTTTCTCCCACATCAGCAATATAAGAATTTCAATAATCAAGTTAAGATTAATAACATGTTGCACAGCAAGAAAAAGGACAGATGTGCACCTGATTAACTAATTGGCTTTTGAATTTTTCAGGATGTAGCTTTCTTTCAGTGTGAAATGCATAAGAAACTTGGGCATCCATCCCTGCTCGGAAAAGACCATTTTAAAGCTACCAAAGAAACTCAGTAACTAAAACAATAAGGTACAGAAATGACAACCATCCAATCCTTTTCATAAGTATGAAATTGATGTTTCTGTCTGCTAATCTAATATCTAATTGAGCAAACAAAAACTCAACTACGTTTAGGTCGTCCAAGTTCATATTTCTAAGAACTCTCCACAGGGTGAACACAGTCTGCATGAACCTTGCTGAAGGCGGGTAACATTAGCATCATGTATATGGAAAAGCCAGCATTGCTCCTAGTACTCTCAAAACTACATTTTTCTTTACAATTCTTGATGCCATCACATATTAGAGACATTAAAAGGCGTACATAAAAATCCTTGATGGATTTTACCCCGAAATGGTGTGATAATATAAATAAGGTTGAACTGGTTTCATAAGATTTCAAAGGCTTAGTAATAAAGATTCTGATATATATGTATATATAATAGGGATAAAAAATATTACCAATGCTGAAGTAGTTCCAAAATCCCCCGCGGAAAGTGAGGCATCCCTCCTGAAAAATATGACAAGATAATTAACAGCACTTATTCTCCAATCTTGTTTGCTCTTAATGTTTTGTAACATAATTCTAAATTTACTTCTGGGATTATATTTAGGGAGTCAGAGAAGGAAAGGCATAAAATGTGTGCAGATCAACATAATAAGAGATATGTAATAAAAAGTTAGTTACCTCGTTCAATTCATCTGCTTGGGGGACTCGGCGAAAGGCGTGCAACGAGTGGGGTAGCTCAAGAGGTGCAATAGGATCACACGAACCTTCTTCTTTAGGAGCCCTCATCCGCATAAGAATGTGCCAGCTAAGAAATAATAGAGTAGAAATATCATTTACTGACAATATCTCCTGAACAGAATAAAATTTAGTTTTACTAGATTGTATATAACTTTAAAAAGCAATAGACAGTTACCATGAGAGACCAAAAGAAATTCTAGCGTCAATTGAATACTAAACGTGATTGCATTTACTCCAAGAGTTAGACTATGCATCACATAGCAAGACCATGTACAAGTCACTACCAGAGACAGAAGTGGCTGTCTTTTTCTTTGTATCAATTATCATAATTAGAACATTTGTCACTTTATCCTACTCTAGATTGTACAATCCCATACTTTTATACACCTTTCTGCATCATCTGTGTCTTGAAATTAGCACTAAAATCTTTGGAATAAATGCAAAAATCTTACCCAAAGTGATTAACATGATAAAAGCCTAAAACTTCTCCTTGATATAAAGGTGAAATAATCAAGACAATGGTTAACTTCAAATACATGTCTAAGACGCAGCAATGCAAATTTCTGAATACAGAAATTTTGGAGAAACTTTTACTGGCTCAGAAGCATGACAACATACACCGTAATACAAATTCAACCCATATCAGGTAACATGAAGTAAAACTAAAAAATAAGCAATAATCAGTATTATGACAAAAAAATCTAACTTCGTAAAATGATATACTCACAATGCACCTACATCTACTGAGGAAGTATATAGGTAGCAGCAAATTTTGAACACGATAAATTGCATATAGTAATATTGTCTACCTGTCAACTTTCATCTGATTTGCATTCTTTACTTGGTTCAAGAATGCCTTCACAGATTGATAATTTGTACCAGGATTTTTCTTCCCCTTGAATAGCGCAAAAAAAAAAAAATTTAATACATTAGTCATTAGAACCGTGACAGTAACAGATAATTCTAGAATTACACTAAACAGTGCTGGTTGCCAAGACTATGCCAATTGTACAGCTTAGTGGAAATATATTTTATATGAACCAAGCTAGGGATTGAGCCAAAGAGAGAGAGTGGTAATATGTAATTCTTCATAAGATGGTGTATACATTGAAGTAGACTTCCATGCTATACACACAAGTAACAGAAATAAATTGGTAAAGAGCATTACAGAATGAGCCTAATAAAACATTAAGGAAACAGAAGTCGCAAATAGAAATTCATGCAACAATTGTTAAGGTGATCATAGTTCCAATGCTAAAGCTAACAGACAATATATGATAAGATCAGAATTCAGAGGTACTATGATCACTTCACCACTTTCGTCATTGAACTGAAGACATAACTTAGGGACCACTAAAGGATATAATCTTACCCAACCAAATGAAAATGGAAGATTATTTCCTGTTCCCAGTGGCATCGTTGCAATTGGTGGTGGATGTGCTAGTTTAAGGTCAGAAACCACTCCAAGGAGCCAACCAGCTGTTCCGTCCCCACCAGCAACCTGCAAAAGTAATTATGTTTGGAAGACATTAAACAAAAGTAAATCATGATTTCAGTTTAAATTTACGAAGTGCACCGCCATTTTTGGTCTTTCTGATACATCATTGCTTCAGCTTACAATAATTCTCAACCGCCTCTGAATTTCAGCAGACAATTTATCTCCATTTTGCTTTAGCTTCTCCAAGTTGAAGTAAACTTGGTATAGCACCTTGTCAGGTGTCTTTTCCCCCAAATCAAACACCTGGAAAATCAGAAATCCGGATGTCAAAACTCATTAGTGGCACTACCCTCTAAATTTCTTTTGAAGTTCATCCTCTGAAATTGAGCACTAAAAAAACTAGAAACGAGAACCAGGACCTGATTTTTGTTGAGAAGATTCCTATATGTTGTTAAGAGTTCACCCCCCAGCTGCCCACCACTTTTGGAATTGATGAATACTATAACAGGAGACTCAGGAACATGGCATTCTTCTCTTTTTTCTGATTCCGTTAGAAGTATGTAATCAGGAATGTAGTGCTCTTTCAAAATTTCTACAGTTTCTGAATTACTAATAGCAGGCTCTTGACTGAGAGAGAATATCGAGCAAATAAAACATATTCAGCTTTATATAATCGAGCAGTCAGTTACAATTCTTATTATGGCAGAAGCTCATAAAAATCTACGCAGAAATGAAGAATTAACCCACAAAAATCAGGATAAAAAGTACCAGTCAATTGTTCTAATTGCGTGTCATTATACTTGCAATCCATTTCATGAAAATCCATAGAATACTTACTTTCTATAAAGAAAACTTTGAAGCGATTGCTTTAGCTCCTTTCCCATGATTTGTAATCCTATCGCCAACCTGCACAGGCAATTGGCGGATTTGTTAACCGAACATATAATTTTTCCACAGCACAGCCAAATAATCCATATATAGGAAGAAAAAAATCAAATAAGATTTAAAAAACATAATTCCAGAAAAAAAAGGGATAATGAATGTACCAAACAGAAAATTCAAAGGAGACTCCAAACAGGTAAAAAGTGTAAACGGAGTCTCTAAAAGATACCCTTGCGTCAGAACAGATTATATGAAATCTCAACAAAAATCACTAACAAATGATGAACCAATTAACCCAAGAAATCGAATAGACGACGTCCCTCGATTTTTTTTTTTTGCGGAAAACGAGGCGGATCACCCCCCTCTCTCTATTTATTTCTATCTCTCTTCCTATCCTATCAGAGCAAGAGCGCCTTCTTATGCTGACGAATTCAAGTTCCTTCTTCTATAAATACTCAAATTCAGAAATTGAAAATTCGTGCATGCGATATATACACGCACATAATTTTTTTTGCATATTTTCCGGCGGCTGAGGAGAAAACGAGTGCACGGGCAAATCGGAGGGAAGTGCAGGATACGAATTTATTGTGAGTTTCAACATGGCATGATTTTCCATTTCTTGAGTCTCTTTTTTTCAATTTTCAGTTAAAAACCAAACGAAAATTTCGAGAATAGGATGCGCGGGCAGATGGGCCCCGTTGAGAATCCGGACGTGGAGGCTGCTCGTGGGTTTGGCCAACATGCAGTTTGACAAATTTGTCAATGCTATATACTCAAGTCAAAGTTTGTTTTTGCAACAAACTTTGCTTATAATTTCTAAACAATTTTTATTTGAAAATTTATACTTTTTTTTTTTCTAAATCACTTGACATATTTATTAACTCGAATTGTCACGATTGTATGACGAGATAAAAGTACGAATATAATCAATTCTGTAAATGCTCAATACTAAAAAAAGCAACAAAAGAGATAAGAGTTATGATCGATATTATAAGATTCGAAAGTAGTAGCAATATGTATGACATCCACTTTCATTAACAGTAATAAAATATCAAGAAATAGAAAGAGCATTAAAGTCATTATCGACTATCAACATCACCCGCATTATGTTGGATTTCAAAGTCATTCTCGACTGCAAAGTGGAGAATGTAACAAAGAGCCATTGCCTCGACCACCTCTGAAGAAAAAACGACCATCCACCCTAACTGCAAAGGCCATGAGCACTCAGCCTGTCCCATCTCGAATAACACCCTCAACACCAATGTTACCATATCGGACCCCTCGAATCAGAGATTCACTGCTCAATCGAGTCCACCTTGCTTGGGACGGAGACACGCTCCTTATTTATTTTTCAAAAAAAAATATCTATCCTCTTTTTATTATAAAAATTTAAATTAATATATGTTCGCGACATTTTTTCCCCAAAATGGATAATAATGGTGCTACGTCATTTTAAAAAATATAAAATAATCTATTTATTTTTTGTTTAATAAATGGAAATAACACGCCATCTTCTTAAATAGAAACCATGTGTTTACAATAGTGACAATATTGAGAAATATATTGGGAATATCTTCTATATATTAAAAGTGGCTATGTAACGAAATTTCTTGTTTTTAACGGAAAAACTAACGGAATTTGTTGTTTTAACGGATTATGTAACGGAATTTCTTGTTTTAAACAGGCAGATGCACCTTCTTTCACTGTTTTTATCATAACTTTGTATTCCGATATCCGATTGAGGCGATTCAAAATGCGTTGGAAAGCTAACTCATCTGGCTACAACTTTGATTCAGACATCATTCTCCAATTCGATCACTTTCTATACTAAAAATAGGTCTCA
>OU503055.2:17624242-17649909 GCA_912172775.2 Fraxinus pennsylvanica
TCCATTTCAAATTTATCTCCGTTTGGCACACATTCTTTCAAAACTCATTTCAACCACACATTTTTCAATAGAATAATATTTTTCACCACATCAATAATTTTTCCTTACTTTTTAACCACATATTTTCCATCATATTACTATTTAAAATACATTATTTCTCCAATAATATCCATCAAACCCATCCAAAAACAAAATTTAATTTGTTATATTATTGTTGACATTGCTTGAATCTTTTCCTTTTTAATCGTGTTTAATAGTATTGGTCAAATGTTGAAAACTCATTCTCATGGGTACCAAATAAGGAATTTAACAACCCTATCAAATCTTGATATCCATTTGGAAAGAACCTATAAAACATGCACAAGGAGTTGTTGCATCTCCTTGTCATGAAATCTTTGCCAATAGAGTATAGGTTATAGACCTCATAATTCTCTCTATCCCCAAATCAAACCATCTTATGCATGAAAAACCACCCAACCCCACATGCACATTTCCAAGAAAGGACCAAATTAGTCCATGTTTGGCTCCTTTTTCTTAAACTTATTTTCTATATGTTTCGTTCGACTCCCGACTTACTTATATAATCTTTTTAATCATACATTTCATTATTCGAAAAAAACTACCAATCCGATAATTTTTAAATGGGTGTAAAAATCTATAATTTTTTTTTTAAGAAAAAACTATAAATCTCTGTTTGTTAAAGATTACAACTTAGATTTTAATTTAAGTCAAAATTAACAATGAATTTTAATCACATATTTTAAGGGATTCACAATTTTTCAGGCATACATTTCATCAACTTTTATTAAAATCTACTAAAAAATTGATTTTAATTCCTACCAAATATGGGCTAAATGAGCGAACATATAATACAAAATTTTGTTCCTCTTATACTTTGTGAATAATTTGTAGACTTGAGTGATCGAGTCACTGATACAAAATCCAAACAGCATGACTTACCAAAAACACTTGTGTAAGATCTCTCAATCTGTTTCTTGTAGGGTGTGTACGGTGCACCAGCTCCCTCTAATCATGAAAATTTGTGAAGATCTCAATTAAATACGAGCCCGCCACGTCAACATATGGGGGCCCACTTAAAATTGGGGCCAAACAGGGTGTCGAAAAATGAATGGTCCCCAAGCTAGTGTGTGGGTCCACATTGGTTAGGTTGGGGTGGCGTTGTAGATAATCTTTACTCGTACGAGGAGAAAAGATTATACGGCGGCTGGGGTAAAGCGACATCGCCGACATGGAGGGTTTGTTTGGTACAACGATAGGGTGTGTTTGGATGTTATTTTTTATTTTCGGAAGACACGATGGGTGGTTCTAAGAGGTAGATATCGCTCTGCGTGGAATTATAAGGATTTGTGCATACAGCAAATGATCCCTTACCATTTCACTCTTGCTAGTTCATCTTATTTACTTTATGTTTGATTCATTTTTTGGGAGAATAAATTTTATAATATGATTTTTTTGGAAAATATGTAATTAAAAAGTAAGAATTTTTTGTTTACGTGCAAAATTATTTCATTAGGGGAATATGTAGTTGAAAATGAGTTTGAAAAAATATGAGTTTTTGGAGAATGTGGTTCAACCAACCCCTTAGTCCATATTTCGTTCCCATTTTTTAACTTCACATTCCTTTTAATTTATTTTCAGGCCATGTTTGAGCCACATTATTTTTTCATTCTCATTCTTCTACTCATTTTCAACAACACATTTTTTAATAAAATAATATTTTTCATTACATCAATAATTTTTCATTCTTTTTCAACCATATATTCCCCATCACATCAACAGTAAAAATTCATTCTTTTTCCAAAAAATGTGCACCAAACAGGGGTTCAATTACACATTTATGAGGATTCATAATTTTTATCAACCTTTCAATCATATATTTTATTATTTTTTATCAAATTTTAATAAAAGTACGATTTTTAGCTAAACGGAACAGGACTTACAGTCCACTCTATTTGGATCATTAATCTTCGTTTTAAATTAACTCCCAGTAGTATAAACCTTTTTCTTTTTGTTTCTTCTAAAAATTAGAAATGTTTGCATTGCGTTTAAGGGCCCATTTGGCAGGCTTCTATTTTTATTTTGGATAATGCTAGAGGTACATAAGCATCTACATAAGGGTGTCCATATTGCTGATGTGGCAATCATCCGGTCATTGATGTGTAAGTGACAGATTTAAATTAAAGGTGGGATCAAATGCCACATCAACATTATGAACACCCTTATGTAGATGCTTATGTACCTCTAGCATTATCATTTTATTTTTACTTCTTGAGTAATTTATTTTAGATCATCTTTATGTAAATGTTATTTTAATAAATAAAGTATTTTCAGAAAATTATTTCAAAGATAATTTTTTATTTTCAAAAATAACTTTTTATTACTTTTAAAAACGTGTGGGCCTGAATGTTCATTAATCATTTTCTAACAAAGGTTCTTACCAACCATAAAGTGATACAAAATCCCAGTCACAAAAAGCACCAAACAAAAGACAGAAGATCAACAGCTCTGGTAAAAGTGAAAAGAAAGGTGGCACTATCAACTTTGCTGTTATAGACACACAAAAAGCTTCAAGAATCAAAACACAAGCAGTATATATACGCATGTCCTATGCCCAATTTGCATTTCTCAGCTGTTCCTAGTCCTGGACTGGTTGGTTGCTTCTTTTCTCTCTCTAGATCTCTTTAAGCCCTTCTCTCACATTTTACAATTAATGGCTACTTCTATATTCATGGCCTCTGATCACAGCACAAACACAAACCCACAACCAAGTATTCATTTGCCAGAAGATGATGATCACCAGCCAATACGTCGTGGTAGTGGAAGAAGAAGGACGAAAGGTAATGAGTCCACGGGTCAGAAAAAGAAACAGCCGCAGAGAGGCATGGGGGTGGCTCAGCTTGAGCGGCTCAGGGTGCAAGAGGGGTGGAAAAACCCCACTAACCAGACCCTCACCATTAATCCAGCTTCTCTTCCTAATCTTGCTGTGATGAATCCTAATTCTGTTCCTATGCAGTTTGCAAAGCTGGGTGGGTTTGGGACTGTGAATGGGAATGGGAATGTTGGACATATGGGCTTGAACCAGAATCCGGGTTTCTTTGGTTTTCAAGAACAGTTTCAAGTGGATCCGTTTGGAGTTGGGGGATCGAAGAACTCGAAAGAGCTCTCTTCAACACCAAATGGCGTTAAATGCTACTATGGACACTGTAATGTTTGTCACAAGGTATCCCTCTTCAAATTTCATTTTCTTCTCAAAAACTTTCAAGCATAATCTTGAAATTTAGCACACGATGGCTGATTGTTTTTTTTTTTTTGACAGAAGAAGAGAGTTAATGGCGAAATTTTGGGGTGCAGTAGAGCAAAATCAGGCATGTATATGCAGATGTCTCCCATGGGTAACTGTGACTTTTTAGGATTAAATGTTGGAGATAATCCAAGTATTAACCAAGAAAATCAAGAAGTTGGAACACAAGCACCAATCATCCCTCATCCCCGTTATTCGGTTCGGAATTGCCAGTCGGTGAGCCTTGTTAAACTTATTATCCTATCGTGATAGTAGAACACCGAATATTTGACATATAAATTTTGTTTATGAACTGTAGAGTGTGGAGGTAGTGGCATTTCACAGGAAGGGAAATTCAAGTACAGGAAATGGAACTTTGATGATGGAATATGAATTTTTTCCAGGCAGTAGAAGCACTTGTAACAATGAAGTTGGGACGATGAATTTGGGAGTTAATTCAGAAGCTTCTTCTTATGCAGATGGAGAAAGAGAAACTTGTTTTGATGCGTCCACTTCTCTTGATCTGTCCCTCAAGCTTTCTTATTAGCAGTTTGTCTTTTCACTTTTATGTGAAAGTTATGTTATCAAGAAATTGAACACAGCTTTTTGATTACCCTTTTGTTTCTCAAACTATTTTCACCTCCAAAATGGAACCATACATGTTCTGATTTCTGAATTTCAGTCTCTGATCTTTGTTATTCATGAGTTCATTAATTTTTCTTGTGAGGGTGATGGATATGAATTGTGGGTTTGTGGTAAAACAATAATGATTTATGAGAGAAATTACGTGTTATCTTGTTTGGTCATGACTAAGCTTCTGCTTATACTTCTTGTAGCTTTAGTCTAACTTCCTCTAAAATCTTTTACAGTCAAAAAAAGCAAAAAATTATTCAAATATGTTCAGAAACAACTTTTGATTTTTCTAAAGCCTAACCAAATGGCTATTAACTGGCTTTTCCCTAACAAGAGGCTAGTGTAGTTGCAAATCTTTGATTAACTAGCTAGGTTAAAAATCAATAGTTCATCAAGTGTTTCACCAAAATCTTGTAGAACACAGCACAGATTCATCATTATTATGAAATATAGGTCAGCCATAAACTTCGTTTTCATACTTGTAAATATTGAATTCTTCCAAGAAGAGCTAGAACATTAGTTCGTGCTCCTTGGAAGGTCTTGAATAAATGAATACTCGAATAGTGTATAAGAACAATAAGGTAAACAATGAAGACGATACTTTTTTTTTTTGCGAAAAATGAAAAACACGTCAATGATTCTACAACACTTAGAAATCAAGAATCGTATATTCATTGATTTATTCAAAATATCGAATAATTAAAGAGGGAAAATGACCAACCAATAATCAAAACCCTAGCTAGTTCTTGTTTCTAAAGAAAACAAAAAACCCTAATCTACTACACAAGAAAATGACTTAAACCAATCATTCAACTGACCCTATGGCTATTTGCATCAAAATAAATTGTGAATTAGAATCCATTCAAGAACTAAGTACACAATTTACAGAAGCTTAATCAGTACATACTTCTTGAAAACCCTAGAAATTAATTATGATGAAAGGCATTGCCTTTAATAGACTTTATTTGTTTCTTGTAAGTGCTGAA
Source organism: Fraxinus pennsylvanica (assembly GCA_912172775.2). Taxonomy (NCBI): domain Eukaryota; kingdom Viridiplantae; phylum Streptophyta; class Magnoliopsida; order Lamiales; family Oleaceae; genus Fraxinus; species Fraxinus pennsylvanica. The sequence goes on from OU503055.2 coordinate 17,629,163, forward strand.
ACACAAGGAATGCCTCTGAAAACTTTCTTTAACTGGGAGTCAGCAATCCACTTCAGGACCCTTTTCAAAAATCTTGAAAAAGCTATAAAAATAGAATGCTAAAAAAAAAAAGAAAAGAAAAGCAGTAAGTAGTTAGTATTTATAAGTACCTGCAGAGCAGCCTATGTAAGTATTTATCAGCTTACTTCAATAAAACAGTACAAATCTGTAATGAGTGTAAAGGTGCAGAAGACTCTCAGTAAAACTAAGGCTGTGAAAGCTTTTTGAAACCCTATTTTGGTTGGTTGATGCAGTAATCTACCAAGACCCCTTTTGTGATCAGCTTTTTTGTTTTTCCTATTTCAATTTATATTTGTAATTTATTACGTCGACCTAAGTTTATCGGATCATAAAGATTATCAAATATCGCGACGTTGATGATATGGGATCGAAAACTAAAATTGCACCTAATCGCGAAAGGCGCCAAGATTGTATAAATATTCATTTACGCTCTATCGACTGGTAAATATTTCAAGGCATGGCATCTACGAACAACAAATGTTGCACTTTCTTTCTTAGGAATTTTACCGTAAAACTTATAATTTGTTGGTTATCCGAAAATAAGGTTTTTCTTTGACATTCTTCGTATTGTTAACTTTTCTGTTGTTCTTTGGAGTAAAAGGGAATGGAAAAATATCAGTTTAATAACCTTTTTCCTGTAATTACTTTCTGCACAGATGACTTTCAACCCAAATAAAAAGAAAAAGAAAAACCGTGGACGGCAGGATTCGAACCTGCGCGGGCAGAGCCCACATGATTTCTAGTCATGCCCGATAACCACTCCGGCACGTCCACCAGGTTGTTATTGGCATCTTATTTTTTCGTATTCTTTCCTATTTACTGCTTTTCCTCTCAATATAAGAACTTTAAAAATTTGGAAATAACTATATATTTTATATTGATAGACCTTAAAATAATTTATTATGAATCATGCTATATGTACAATCTAACAATATTGGTCGACAACTCATACTTGATAATATCTCATTCATCCATTTCAAAAATCGTTTTTTAAATCAATGGCTTAATTTTGACAACACTAACATTGTCACCATTATTGTCAAGTATGATTGTACAAATAGAATAATTGAATTTAGAAAGCCTTATTCCTAAGGTCAATGTATAAACAAGGAATGACTTTATTTACCTCTATGATATTACAATCATGCTACTTGTACATTTGGAGTTGACACTCGAATGACATCTCGTCATACAGGGGTCAGTGATTTTTTATTTTGCACAGATCTCCTATGTGAAGGGGGTGTCAACCTTGGATGTACAAGTAACATTACTGAAGATATTATATTGGGGAATGGATTTACCTCTCTCTCTATTGTTGCAATTCAATAAAATAAGATCGAATTAATGACTTTTTATATCTAAAGTATAATTATATTGACACTACGTATTTTTATGGATGTATCCCATTTGTAGTTACATTAAAGGTTCCTAATTCTTATTTCTTATCAAACTTATATGTCCAACTTATTTTTTATTTTTTTATCTCATTCTTATCATCAATTTGAACCAATGTTTGACAGTGATTAAAATCTAAATTTTAGTCTAAATTAAAGTTAACAATTAATTTTAATAACATATTTCAAGAGATTAACAACTTTTGGCTATAAATTTGATCAAATTTTATTCAAATCTGCTAAAAATTTAATTTTAATCCCTATCAAATATAAGTTAATATTAATTAGTACATATTATCGAGTTATATTAAAGTGCTTTAAAATAAAGGGTGAATATTTAGTCTTACTTTTATATTTATTATTTTTTTACTTATTTAAAAAGTACAACATTTTACGTTTTTTTATTATAATTTTTTGAAGAAAATGTTAAATTGATAGAAGGTTAAGAAGAGAATACTCAAGAATATGAGTAATTTGTTCTCTCTCGAAACTTCTAATTAAGGATAAAAATGAAGAGGCCAATTCTCGAGTTAATTGTACTAATAATTAGTGAATTGATGTTCGTGTCTTCGATTACTCACTGAAGTTTCACACATCTAGTTTTGGTCACTAAATTTATCAAAATGTTGGACTTTACTTACGGCATGACATCCGTTACTTAACTCTAATGGAATTGGTGATATTGTAGACGGAATGCACAAGTGGCGTAATTCATGGCACACCAAATTGCCACATAAAAAAAAAACGTTTTTGATTGCTCACTAAATTTTTAAAAATTGTCTTTGATTGCTCGCTATGCTTTAAGGTGGTCGAGTTTTGGCCATTAAACTTGAAAAACTGACGTTGGCCTGTCCTCGATATTTAGGAATACTTTCGAAGTATCATTTTCATACAACCAAAATAATTTTGCAACATATTACAAGGCATTTTGCAATGTACTTGAGCTTTGTAGCAATTCTTTCCCTATTTGATCTATAATCTACATTGACAAGAAGAAAATATCGACGATTTTGATGATTAATTTTAACAAAAATATGTATGATATATATCAAAAAAATTCATAATCTATATTAACTGCAAAACCGCAAAAGTGGAATAAGAATAACATTTAAAGAAGGGAAGATTGCAAAAGCAAAGAAGGAAATTGTACCTGCAAACTGTATAATTCCAGAGTTCAATTTCTCGGCCAACCAGATCTGTTTGTGGAGCCACAATCAGGTGGTTTAATGGGTTAAATTTTAGGGTGAACACCTAGCTTTCCTATAAATGTAGCTCCTTCTCGGTGGTTAACCAGGCTGGATGGATAGTTATACAAAGTTATTATAAGGTACAAATTAAGTACATTTGAGATTGTAAATAGGTACTTAAATAAACTTAAAACATTAAATTTTGACTTATTTTCTTTTTCAATATGGCAGATCATTGTCCCATACCACCTGAGTTTGGGTTACATAAAGAAGTTACTTACCCAAGTATGGTCAAATGGCACTTCAAAAAAATAGAATGAGAATGAGGTTATACAGTTATACTCATTTCAAGGAGTTCATTGTCAAAATTTAAACACCTTACTGATTTTGCTATCATGAAATACCTGCCATACATATATTTTTTGCCTTTTCAACAAGCATACGCCTGCAATTTCAGTATTTTATTGGAGTTGCTTGTTTGTGACAGATTCCTAATTTAATAGGTTCAGGTCATCCTCTCACAGAAACAGGTATGTAATCTGATTTGGTTAAGGGTTCCTCTTGAAATTTGCTAGTTCATCTTTCATCTTTAAGGATATCAGTTGTTTTACTCCTGAGTTACAGACATTCTTGAATAACTCTATCTACTTCCGACTGTGGACATAGTTAGAAATGGAATATAGCATGCATAGAACCTTTCTTTTGATTTTTTATGTTTTTTCTTCGAGTTTGTCACTATTTTTGCCGAAGTTTTGATGATTCTAAAACCAATCTTTTGCAGTACGCAGAAGGCATCACAATCTACGAGCTATATTTCAGTTGTACAAGAATCATTTAGATTTACTTGATGCAGGATAAAAACTTTTCAATACTGACGTGGCTCTGTAACAGTCATACATTCAAAGAACCATAGTCTACCACTCTCTGCCACATAAGTACTGGGAAATTTTAATCCTGCACGTATGGAATAATGTTGTGTGTTTAAAGATTTGCTTTCTCTGTGTCCTTTGCTCTTTATGCGTCATTATTACTGGAATCTTGGATGTGATTTTGGATCTCAATTAGCATTGCCAGTTATATCATGGTGGCTGCAATGTCTAAATTGTTTCAATCCTTGTATGCTTTTTCTTATGAAATGTGCAATTTTTTTCTTGAATTTCCATCTGTGCATGCACGGTGCTTTTATCTTTTGCACGAATCTGTTTAGAAGGTTTGGGATAAAATTCCTGTTTTGACTTTTTTGCCATAGAATGAGAGCCAAATGCCAAACGGCTCTATGCAGCAGCAGAGAGCCTGGCCTCTTCTCTTGGCCTGGCAGGAAGGCCTTCCCGGTGCCAAACCTTTCTGCCAGGCCGGGAGCCGTTGGGCTACCCAACTGCTCTAATGAATTGATTTTGTAATTGAATGCCTGTCCGGGTGGGTCTCGAGCTGGGCCTCACACAACTCACATATGAGGGTTGGTTGGTTGGTTCATCACGGTCCATGACCAACCCATAACATGTCAAGCCGTCTAGGCGACTCTAAGTTTATTTATCTATCCACAGCATTGAAGTCCTGTCCGGCTGAGTCATGAGCTGAGCCTCACACAACCCACCTATAGGGGTTGGTTGGTTCATCATGGTTCATGACTGATCCATAATCAGTCGAGCCACCTAGGCGATTTCAAGATTATTTATCTACCCTCAGCATTTAAGAAACAATTTCATTTATTTCAAAATATTAGAGAAAGTAATAAGGCATTTGAAGTGGCATAATGCAGAAAATGAATTTGTAATCAATACAAGCACCAACTAATCCGATGGATTATTAGAAAACTGATTCGAAGTGTAACAACAATAGCATAAAATATTAATCGTGTTCATGGAATAAAAGTATTGACCTCAAAAAACGAACTCAACAGGTGCCAGACCCACTCGTGCATGCGCAAGCCATATCCGACATGTTAAGGTAGATCTACGGTCTAGATCACTCCAAAGATTGGACGTGGGAGAAGCTCAACGACACGAAACGTTTCTGTTCGGGCTCTGGCAAGATTCACAGAACAAGATTGTATAATGATCAATCGATAAGAGCAAGATTTGTAGTTGTAATAAACTGATAAGAATAAGATAGATTGCTTTGAGTATTTAAAATTTTATTAGCCTTCAATTATTACATGGTGGGAGTATTTATAGTGTTACAAATGAAATAGTGATCCTTGGATTAAATTACACGTGGCCTCATCTCCTCGGCCGAAACATTAGATCCTGACTATCATATTGACTTTCCTAACTTTACAAGGCATTAAATGACCTTACATTGACAAGACAGTACATAAATACACTTTTCACAAGGGTTATGTCAATCATTCAAATAAATATTTTTATCATGAGCAAATCCTTGCACGTGGGCCGCCTAAAGCTGAGGAGCCTCAGATAAGGAGGTGGGCCTCTGCTGATAACAGGGCTCGGATAAGGTGGATGGGTTGGATCAGGTCCCACAGCTTAATTTTGATGACCATGTGACAGTTCCTAGTAACGAGTCATAACAAAAAGTATAGTTAGTCGGTTTGAATTAGAATTGGAAACAGTTTCAACAATCTGGTGAGTTTGCCAATGCCTAGAATCATTGCAGATGCATCTCCTTCACCAGAAACAATTTCTTGCTGCAGTCTTCTGAGTGAGCCAACAATTGCTGCCGTGCTAGACTTGATCAGAGCCTCTTCTACCTTCCTCTGCAATTTCAATGGTCTGAACAGGCTCGAGGTTGACAAACCCACAACCTAAAATTCTTGAAAACGATGGCCTGATGCTGAATTTGATGTAGCAAATTTGGACTCCAATTATGAGGTTTCAAATTGATCCCTAATGACAACACGTGGATCCGTTTATGTTGCTTGATTTCAAAGCAGAAGCTTCATTACCAATTTTTTCCATGAAAAAACCCGGACTTTCGGCTGTAAGCTAAGTCAAATAAACGTGTTTGACAAAAGAAATTCATCACTCCAACATTTGCCACGATTTAAAGAAGCTACGAAAATGAGTTAATGAAATTGACGTAAATTATTGAAAATAAGCCCTTTGTTTGGAAATGTTTACAATCTGTTTATAATTGATCGAACTTACTTTTAATCCACACACCTCTTGATATTTGTAAGTGCTAATCACTTAAAATTCAAATCAATTATAATCGCCCACCAAACAGGACTTTTTGACTTTTCAGTCTTTAATGTCATTGAAGTCGTCTATTACATGGAAAATGATCATTATCATCATGCTTAAAATAATGCTACATGACAGTAATGGCAAGTTCTCATTCATCATCACCTAAAGACCAATCATAAATCTTTCATCTAAATGTATACACTAATCTGTTCGATTCTTAGTTCTAAAAGAAAATGGCTCGATCACAATCTACCACTTTTCTCGGTGCTCTTGCCTACATTTTAACGTTTCTAAAATTCTCTCTAGCAGAAGATACACTTTCTGCAAACCAAATAATCCGTGACGGGCAGACTTTAGTTTCTCAGGGCCAAAGGTTCGAGCTAGGATTCTTCTCCCCTGGTAACCTCAATGGCAGGTTTTTAGGGATATGGTACAAAACTACCCCGGATGTTGTTGTTTGGGTTGCAAACAGAAACCAGCCCATTACAGACTCACAAGGAATCTTGAATATAAGCAGAAATGGAACTTTAGTTCTCAGTAGAGGCCAAAGAATTATCTGGTCGTCAAATTTGTCTCGTGTTGCATCAAGTCCAGTTGTACGTCTCTTGGACACTGGAAACCTTGTACTAATAGACAAGACAAATGGAACTTCTCCACAAAACTACATGTGGCAGAGTTTTGATTACCCTGGCGACACCAGGTTACCAGGAATGGCGATAGTAGACAGCCCTGGTACCGAACAAGATAAATATTTGACATCTTGGAGAAGTACAGATGACCCATCCCTTGGAGATTTTACCTACAGGGTTGAAAATCATGACCTTGTTGAACTGGTGATCTACAACAAGCAGGTAAAAAGATGCCGTAGTGGCCCATGGAATGGGCATTACTTCAGTAATCTCCCTATCTTTCCCACGGTACCTTTTAAACCGAATGTGGTAATAAATACAGACAGGGTTTCAGTATTTGATAACAGTTCATTCATCACCAGATTAACTCTAGACGAATCAGGCTTTCTCCAGCGCTATATGATGAATGAGGGCAAAAATGAGTGGAATCTTGTTATGACAATACCCCGTGATTCATGTGACAATTATGGTCGGTGTGGTCCTAATGCTATCTGCAAAATTAATAAAGTACCAATATGCGAGTGTCTGAAGGGATTCTCACCTAAGTCTCAACAGGATTGGGACGTACAAGACTGGTCCAGTGGATGCACTAGAATTAGGCCATTGAATTGTCAGAATGGAGATGGTTTTCTACAGGTGGGTGCCAACTTTCCTGATAGGTTGCAGTCTGAGTGGAATATTAATATGAGTTTTGATGTATGTCAAGCACAGTGTTCCAAAAGCTGTTATTGTACAGCTTATGCTACTCCGTTTATAGGTGATGGAGTCAATGGGTGCTTGATGTGGTATGGGGATTTGATTGATATCAGAGAGGTTCCTGGAGCAGATAGCACATTGCACTTCTATATTCGCTTGCCACGTTCAGAACTAGGTAAGTCTATTTGGTAAAAACTTCTTAGATTCTCTTTTATTTTCTAAGACATGTATCTTAGCCGGAAAATAAATGGCATGCTGTTAGAATCTGAAAGTTATGTTGGATTGAAAATTTAGGTCACGTTCTTTAGTGGATTATGAATACTTAACAAACTCGGCCCACCATTGATTCCATCAAGGTTGCTAAGGTCGACCTGTTGACATGCAATGGTGTCAAGTAGCCTTGCTTAGGCCAGTTTACAAGCCACATTGCCTGTTTGAAAGCCGGACCACCTGGTCTGGTCCAGGTTTTACAAGTATGATCATGACAGACTCGTGAATAAACCTTATTTTAGCTCGTGTTAAATATAGATAAGAATGGAATGTTCATATAAATAAATAGATACGGTCCAATTATCCTTAGTTCAACTGAAAGCTTTCTGCCGGTTGAAAATGTGAAAACTCGTTTTCCCTGTGGGAAAGGAAGGTCTAACATATAACAGAGTGGAGATCCTCGGCTATCATTATTCTGAACTTCTAAAAGCTAACATCACAGTATGCAGCCTAATTTTATAATCAAGTTTAATAAAGCAGAACTTCAGAGAAAAAGAACATCGACCAATCTTGTTCATTGTAGAATATAGCGGCAACTATAGATAACAAGTTAATTAAAACATGATTCATGTGAAGAATGATTACATTAGCTGGTCTTTTCAGTTGTAGTGTCGGACAATGATTCAGATAAGAAGAAGAAAAAGAAAACGCCCGGAAAGCTAATCTTCATATCGACTGCTGTTGGAGTGCTCATCTCTGGCATAATCTTGGGGGCAATACTTCTAAAGATAAGACTAATGAGACAAGGTAAAAATACTACCCTGTTTATTTCTTTATGAAGGTTTCCAAAATCCCTCAAACCCAGACTGCACAAGAATATATAATTCACGCTGAGAACATGCTTTACACAATATCCTAAGGCATAATTTGTTTCACAGGAAAAAGGAAAACAGAAGACTTAGATTTACCTTCATTTGATTTGGCAACTATTGCAGCTGCGACAGATAACTTCTCTAGCGAGAACATAATTGGTGAAGGTGGTTTTGGTCAGGTTTTCAGGGTAATGGACACGAGTTGTACAAGTTTACACGTTGTACAGATATATAACATTAAAATTTTGTATATTCAGGGCAGCTCACCGGATGGACAAGAAATAGCAGTAAAAAGACTGTCCAAAACATCCAGACAAGGTCTTGAAGAATTCAAAAATGAAGTGAGTTTGATTGCCAAACTCCAACACAGAAACCTCGTTAGACTTTTGGGTTGCTGCACTGAAGGAGATGAAAGAATGTTAATCTATGAGTACATGCAGAACAAAAGCTTGGATAATTTTATTTTTGGTTGACCTAAGGAACCTTTTATCTTATTGATATGTTTTGAATAATCATATTTTAATTTCAAGGATTTTTGACGCTCAGAAATTGTTCAATTCGGTGCAGATCAAGAAAGAAGGACAATATTGACCTGGCCTAAACGGTTTGACATTATTATGGGGATTTCACGGGGTTTGCTCTATCTTCACCATGACTCCAGATTAAAGATTATCCACAGGGATCTGAAAACAAGCAATATTTTGCTAGATGAAAATCTAAATCCGAAAATTTCGGACTTCGGCTTAGCAAGAATTCTCGGAGGGGGTCAAGGTATTGCAAGAACAAAAAGAGTTATTGGGACATAGTAAGTTTCTCCTTAACTCGAGCAAAACATATAATTACTTGTACAATATCTCATAACCGATATCTTTACACAGTGGCTATATGGCTCCAGAGTATACCATTGATGGGAAGTTCTCCATAAAATCAGATGTCTTCAGCATGGGAGTTGTCTTGTTAGAGATAGTGAGTGCCAAAAGGAACAGAGGTTTCAGACATTTAGATCACTATCACAGCCTTTTAGGACATGTAAGTAGTGCAAACAAATCGAACCTCACTTTCGTAGTTAGCTTTTGGTAATTCATAATACACATCTACTGTTTCTCGTGAACAAAAAACTTGTCTAACACGAGCAATTTTCACAGGCATGGCTACTTTGGAATGAAGACAAGGCTTTGGAACTAATGGATGAATGTTTGATAGATTCATTTGTTGAATGTCAAGTAAAGAGATGCATACATGTGGGCTTATTATGTGTTCAGAAACACGCAGAAGACAGGCCATTAATGTCTTCTGTGCTTTTCATGTTAGGAAGTGAGGAGGGAGCAATTCTTCCAGAACCCAAGGAACCTGGATTTTTCATCGAAAGGAGTTCTTTCAATGAAAAAACCTGTACATCAGAGGCCAACACATATACAATCTCAATAACTGATTTAGAAGGCAGATAGAGAGGTCGAACAGTACGATAATTATGGAAGAAACAGTCACTTATATGCTAAAATGTTGATTAAATTCAAGAAAATATTCTTTTCAGATGTTGCGTGGTAAGATTAGTTCAATTCTTGTTCTTCATGAAGGTCTGCTAGATCCCAATTCCAGACTGAAAAAAAGAGAGCAATTGTATGCGATTAATTATATGTATTCATGTCCTTGATTGATGAATGAAGACCAGGATTACCGAAAAGACCGCTTCCGAGCACTTGCTTTTTGCTTGTGTAAGAGTAGACGAAATCAAAAGCAAAAGCAAAAGCAAAAATAAAAACAAAACAAAAACTAAATTTGATTTCCATTTGGAGTGGCACCTGACAAACACTTGTAACTGCAAGTTCCTAAACCCTCTGTCCAATTTCATGAGTGCCTCAATGCCTTAATTGTGACCAAGATTTTTCTTACAAAATTAGGTTGTCTCTAACATTTCAGATAGCACAGTTTTGGGTTCCTAACTTCCAAAAACAAGGTTTTAGGTTCCCAACTTATTTAAAACAAGAGTCTGGAGAGAATGGATGTGACTTGTGAGCTTGGAAGATTCATATGTAAATCTCGAAGTAAAGAGTTGTATACAAGTGGGCTTATTATGATTGCAGAAGACAGGCCAGAATGTCATCTGTGCTTTTCATGTTACAAAGTGAGGGAGCAATTTTGCCAGAGCCCGAAGAACCTTGATTTTTTTGTAAGGAGTTCTAGTAACAAAGAAACTTGTAATTCCGAGGCTAATAGGTCCAGTACAAGTAAATGAGCATAGCTAACCTAGAAGCCAGATAGAGATTCAACAGGGGAGTAACTTTTGTACAATCAGAGAGTTTGCGAAAGTTTTAACAAAATTTTAATTAAATTAATGACTGAAGAAAAATGTTAGCACAGTAAAATATGATTCATGTGAAATTAATCTGAAATCTGAATCACCCTACATCCAATCCTTTGACGGTCTTATTTGAGATCTCAAAATTGAATAGATTTCATTCAAATTGAATCGCACTTTCTGATCATTTCCAAGTTTCAATTTTTTTTTTTTTTAAATTTTCTCGTTCATCTGTAATTGCGAACGAAATTTGTCTCATTGTACCATATTATAAAAGATCAGTCCAAGTCATTCAATTTGATCTAGAAATACCCATATTCAGACAATTTCAAATAAAATTACTATTTTTACAACGGTAGGATACATGATAGTTTCCAGAACATTCTTCAAGTCAACCTACTATAATATATATCATTTAAGATGTATCCCTTTGTACTCAAACCATACAGTGTCAACACCTGGAGGATGTGAGTTGCTGAAAAATGGCTTAATCTGTGGTACTAACAGAGTCTTTTTTATTTGTTTGATTCATACAATTTTCATGTTAACCAAACATGTCAACACCTAGACAGCCCAACCGACCAGCCAACAATGTCTTAATCTGGTACAAACATGAATTTGTATGACATTGTAATTGAGCTGGAGGAAGCAATCAGACATTTTCTTTAAATTATTTGGGATATATGATATAATGAAAACATATATACACAATCGTAAAGCGTTATTGTTCCCTTGAATTTTTACATGATTGATGAGTACATCAGATTCCCATAAGTGCTGTAACTTATATAGAAGAACCGATGTATATAATGGAGGAGATCAGGGGCGAATTCAGGGCTCGAGTTCAGAAAGGGCGGACGGCGAACATTGAACGCTTACGATCAACGGTCAACGTCCGTGATAGCGGTGTTGTTTATTAATATTTAATTAAATAATATTCAAAAATCGTACGGATTAGAACTAGAAGAACTAAATACACCACAAGAACTAGAACTAGAACTAGGTACCAACTTTCATTTAATTTATTTTTCAATCAAACATGCAATATATATTAACAAAATATCAATATTCAGTTTACAATTAAAGTTAAATACAATTTTCATGTTAACCAAACAGGTCAACACCTAGACAGCCCAACCGACCAGCCAACAATGTCTTAATCTGGTACAAACATGAATTTGTATGACATTGTAATTTGAGCTGGAGGAAGCAATCAGACATGTTCTTTAAATTATTTGGGATATATGATATAATGAAAACATATATACACAATCGTAAAGCGTTATTGTTCCCTTGAATTTTGAATTTTTACATGATTGATGAGTACATCAGATTCCCATAACTGCTGTAACTTATATAGAAGAACCGATGTATATAATGGAGGAGATTTACCACTTAGCACACTGGCTGAAGGAAAAATATATCTCTTTTAAATGAAAGGAAAATCGAGCAATACTAAGGCAACTAATGTTATCTATTATCGTGCTTCTAGCTGTGTAATGGTCACTTGGTTTTTTGAACTTGCTGCATTGATGCTAGTTGTACTTTCAGCAGTAAATAAATTTCTTTCCGTGAGAAAAAAGGCTGTCTAGCTGGAGGCAATTCACCTTCGTTTCCCAACATCATCACTACTGAAGACAAGTTTTGCCTATCTTCTGGACGTTGTTGAACGCATAACAATCCCACTTGGATCGACCACAGCATTTCTGATAAATAGACGGAGCCAAGATAAGCATCAACTAATTCCATATACCTTCCTTCTTTATAAAGCTTCCACACCTGTACCAATTGAATTCACTTAAGAGGACAATTTTTTAAATCTAAGTGCTAACAGTACTAATTTCATATAATACTTACATGCCCAAGAAGGTTGTGGTGGTGATCCCTGTGAGAAAATCCTCTGTTTCTTTTGCCAGTAACAATCTCAAGCACTAAAACACCAAAGCTAAATACATCTGATTTTATTGAGAATAATCCATCTACTGAGTATTCTAGTGACATGTAGCAGCTGCATGGAAAAATTTATCAATTAAGTTAAAAGACATAGAAGAGAATTTCGTGCATTATGTTTGGCAAGGGCTTATAAACCGTCAAATCAATTTTTATCCACACTTTTCGTGAGACCCATAAGTAATACCCACCACTCATTTCTATCTAGTTATAAACAAAATCATTTATAAATACTTTCCAAACAAGTTCTAAGATTCTTAATATGTTCCAACTACTCGACTCGTGTGAGCTCCAGTCTCATTTCCTTTGAAACTTCTAGCCATGCCAAAGTTTGATATCTTTGGGTTCATGTCCGAATCAACCAAAATATTGCTAGCTTTAAGGTCTCTACGTATGATTCTGAGACGGGAATCTTGATGGAGATACACAAGTCCTTGAGCAATACCATTAATAATGTGGAAGCGCTTAGGCCAATCAAGTGGTGCACTTCCCATTGGATCTGCCAAAAGTTTTTCTCTGATTATGAGGATAATATATTTGTTGGATAATTGGAAATGAGAAATCAAATTCAATATCTATAACTATATTTCTTCAATCATACAGTAGCATGAAGTAGGGGTGTCCAAAAGTCCCGAACCGAACCGGACCGAACCGAGCGGTTCTTCATAAATTAAATACCCGAACGGGTACCCGAATCGAGAACCGATGGGTTTGAGTCGGGTCACGGGTCTAGACCAAGAACCGAAGAATCGAATAAGAACTGAAACTAAATAATTTTTTTATTTTTTATATTGAATTAATTAAATTATTTTATTTTTTTATACAAATTAGCAAATTAATTAAATAAATTAGATTATTTCATAATTTTAATTTTAAAGTCCAAATCAATTTTAAAACCCATTAACCCATTTTAATTTGAAGCAAATGAATATACTTTATGTAGTTTTGCTGTAATATTAATATCTACTTTTTGGTATTTGTATGCATTGAATTAATCTTATTGGACGGCTAGTTATTTATATGTTTTTGAATTGGGCTACGTTAATTTGTAAAAGTTACGAATGAAATGTCATTAGTTGTATTTATGTAGTGTTGCTGTAAATATTAAAAAATTTGATTATAGTACGGAACCGAACGGAACCGAACCGACCCGAACCGAACCGAACGGAACCGAACCCGAACGGTTCCATAATTATATTTGGACCCGACGGGTCCATTTATTAAATACCCGAAAGTTTTGGGTCGGTTCGGGTATCTTCAGAACCGAACCGAACCGACCCACGGACAGCCCTAGCATGAAGCTTCATCTGTTGCAAAAGAGTTATGTTCTGGACCTACTATTACAATTCATTAGAAAAGTTTTGCTTCAGAATTTGAAAAATGTACAAGATTTTTTTTGTCATTATGTGTAATTGGTACTCCTGATAGTGTGTGCTATTGAACTGATTGCATTAAGTGAACATTTCTTACCAAATAGAATCAAGTCAACACTTCTATTAGGCATGAATTCATAAATCAACATCTTTTCTTCTCTTTGAATGCAACATCCTAGAAGCTTCACAAGATTTCGATGTTGTAGTTTAGCTATACTGATAACTTCATTCTTGAAGTCATTAAGTCCTTGGAGGGAATTTTTAGGTAGCCGTTTGACAGCAATTTCCTGCCCCTCCTCCAGTTTGCATAAGGTATTTGTTTTGTGCAGTATTTACAAATTATCATCCACTCACTTTTCACTTGACCGAGTGTGAAATTGTTGAATCTTTGTGTATTAAAAGACTTCATTTCACATGAAAAGAAGAGTAAATCTCCAAATGATAATAGAACAAAATATTTGAAACTGCTCATCTACTGAACATATGGGGACACAAGATAAACATACGAGTATGGATCCCCAGAGTGATGCTTGCCCTGTTATTTTAAGAATGAAAAAGAAAAACAAAACAATATATTACCTTGTAGACAGGTCCAAACCCACCCTCTCCAAGCTTGTTATCAATTGAAAAATTATTTGTGGCTTTAGTTATTGTATGTAAATCGAACATTGGCAGCTCTATATCTTTGCTGTGACTTTCATCATTTTTACTGTCCATAAAGTTGTCTACCAGCCTGCCTGAAACAAAGCAATGAATTTGATGTAAATTGATCGAGAAAAGCAATAGAAGGATTCCAACTAGCAGAATATAGATAAGCTTGGTTTCTACAATTGTCTTCAGTGGAAAATTGTAGATTTTGCTTACCTCCTGTTGTCAGCCTGTGGTTTCTTTTCGTCCTTTTTCTGAAGACACAGCATCAGACTAAGCCCAAGCAGAAAAATGACATTGACAAACATACTTCAAGAACTATTCTTTTTTTTCCTTCTATCTCTGCAAAATTTTATATGCAAATAAAAAATGGATTATATTTTTCATTGCTGATAGAACCTTTAAATTGAGAAGAATACAAATCGTCTAATAGGAAAAAAATTGTTTATTAATTCTTACCTAATTCAGAAGAAGCCATCCTGATGTAAGTATCTTGTCCTCCTTCAGATAGTTCTTTGGTGTTAACTAGGTCACCAAACCAAAGTAGGCATCCACTTCCCCCTCTGCTTATATCCTAGCTAGAATAAGCTGTACAAGAGCAATTTCTAAGGCATGCGAACATGCATTCGTTCAGACCATACTCTCGTTAAACTAGGAATATTGTGTATCTGGCAATTTAATACCAGAATACTTGAGAAATACATCTTTATTTTTAGCAATTCAAGTCTGCGAACACACCCATTTGACCAATCTGCATTTTCCCATCCTTCTGGATCTTTAGGCCGAAATCTATCTAAACATCTACAAACCAGAGAATTCACAACATTGCAACTACCATATGCACCACGCAATCCATAAATGTCACAATTATCTGTTGGAGCAGTAATGTAAACTACCCATCCTTGTGTTCGATTAATCCATGTCATGCGCTGTCCTACCCCACTTTCACTCAAGGTAAATCTTGAAATAATTGATCTGTTAAGGAGCTCAAAAGAATAGTACGCTTCGTTTTTGTTTAGAACTACTCCGTATTTGTAAATAGGATTATACCTCAAGTTTGGCATCCCACTATAGCGGAGTCCATTCCAAGGTCCACTTTTAAAACCAGCGAACCTCTTTTCAAGACATGTTGTGGATAACCAGTAGGATCAAAGAGATATGTAAAATCACCCAAAGATGGATCATCAGTACTCTTCCATGATGATAGATACACTTCTTGACCAGTTCTATAGTTCCAACCGAACTTCATTCCTGAGAACATTGTATCAATTGGATAATTAAAATTTTCCCAGAGGAAATTCTCAGGGTCATCATCATTTGTATCTTTCACAACAAGGTTTCCTGAGTCCAGCAATTTTGCGACAGGAGTTTTCACAGGTCGTGATGTGTTAGAAGACCATACAATAACACCGTTAGCATCGTTTTGAAGAACTAGACGTCCTGGCTCTACAACCTTCAAGACTCCTGATGTATTATTAAGTGGAACTTCTCTGTTGGCAACCCATACTACAGTCATAACTGTTATCTTCTTGTACCACATGCCCACGTATCCATTCTTGGAATTTCCAGGGCTAAAACATCCCACTACAAAGGTTCCATCAGATGAAACAATGATCTCACCTTCTTTAAGGATCCGTGTAGTATTTATAGTATCTATAGCATTGGAAATCTTGACGAAAGACACTAAGAAGGTTAAGACAAAAATTAAGGGGAAATCTGTATTTGATATCTTCATGGTTCTAGCTCTCACAGTATCTGTTAGAATTTGGGTGTGACCCGAATTCCTCGTTGAAGTAATTGATGAATTCTAATGGAAGTACCGTCAAGAAGAATTCAATTTGGAATGCAATTAGAGTTCCATGTCAAGTTGAAGTTCTATTTTGGAAGCCCATTGTGAGTTATAATTTGTTTTGGACTCGATTTTTTGATATCCTACTTCATCAACAACTCTACTAGGAGGATTTGGACATCCCTATTAGACTCTTCTATACAATTTTATAATGTGAGAATAAAGTGTGAAAAAAAAATTACTAGAACTTTAGGATCGGTTGTATATTTCTCCATTATTATTGGTGTAATAAAATCTCTCAATTCCTCTGTCGTATTTTCTTGTCTTCTTTTATTGTTTTGCTTCTGATTAAATACTTCATTATTGTGCCATATAACTTCTCAATTCGGTGGTTGGTTTCACAACAAGTGGTATCAGAGCGATTCTCATATCTTGTTTGTTTCACAATAGTATCTCTGTCTGTTCTTGTTTAATAGAATTGATATATGGGCATGTACACATCTCATTTTCTTGACATGGACCAATGATCATGAGGATAAAAATAATATTGCCGTTACAGAAAAGGCATCCAATTGGTAATCTGAAGTACTATAAGGTCAAGGATATGCTTCAAAATTCAATGCATCTTCTAACTTTTTTACCTGACAAATCTTAAAGTATCATAAGGTCACTGTGAAAGAGGGAAAAGTAGAAACGAGTTGAATTGACTTTGATATGTGGACTATTTCCCATTTTCCATTAACATGGATATTGACCTGGAATAAGCAGTGTGTTAGTTTTCTGCACAGTGACCCTTGATTTTTAGTTGTAAGCAGTTCTTGCTGAACCAATCATCTGGTTGTAATTTACCTCCCCCAGTATACCCAAGCATCAGACTTGTGCATATGGAAGAGTAATCTATGATCTTTTGACTATTTCTCTTTCCATTTTCATCCACAATGACTTGATTATTGACATGGAATAATCAGGTCTTGTTATTTATTCTTGTAATAAATAATGTTCAGCTTAAATTCAATGAAAATATCAACTATAATTGTGTATAGGCTAATAGGCATTAATTTAACTGGGTAGAAGCTCCTCTATGTACTACCATAGAGGTGTCAATATGCTTGGGACGCTTAGGGTCCCACCCTGTCTTTGCCCAGCCCGCTTGCATCATCATCAGACTTGAGCAAATCAGAACATGTCGATCACGTTGTACAAGAAGTGTCAATTCTGTAAAGTCTAATAGTCGATTTGGAAACATTGACACTCGAAAACTGATTCCATAATACTGAAACCGACACATTTATCTGTGATGTATACAACTTTTTGCGGAGACCGGAAAAATGTAGAGGAAAAGAACATCAGAATTGCAAGAAACAAAGATTGTGAAATGATGTAATATATCCCAATTCCTATCTGGCATCTAGTAACGTAATTGTCACTTCGTTTAATGAGTTGGCTGCATTTTTGCTGGTTGAACTCTCAGCAATAACTAAATCTCTTTCTGTGAAAAAACCAGGCCGTTTAGGGTTCGGGAGCTCAACTTCATTTTCCAACATGAAAATCGCTGTAGACATGCTAGGCCTATCTCCTGGATATTGTTGCACGCATAACAGACCGACATGGATTGATCGTAGCACTTCTTTTAAGTACTGTGAAACAGCTTGACAAGTATCAGCTAGTTCCAGTGACCTTCCCTCTTTGTGAAGTATCCATGCCTGTATAAATTTGGATTAGGCTAAGATGACCTTAATTTGTACACATGATGGTAGTAATTTCTCGTAAGACAAAATTCTTACATGTCCAAGAAGGTTGAGGTGGTGATCACTATGAGAAAATCCCCAATTCTTCTTTCCACTGACAATTTCTAGCACCAAGACACCGAAACTATATACATCTGATTTTATGGAGAACACGCCGCCCAATACATACTCTGGTGACATGTAGCCACTGCATAAAGTGTTAACCAGAAAATAATGTTATAAGCAATTGAAATGTATTAGATACAGTGCCGTATATAGATTCTTACTATGTTCCCACAATCCGGCGAGTCTTGGCTCCAGTCTCATCTCCTCCAAAACTTCTAGCCATGCCAAAATCCGATATCCTCGGGTTCATGTCAGCATCAAGCAATATGTTGCTAACTTTGAGGTCTCTATGGATAATTCTCATCCGAGAATCTTGATGAAGATACATTAGACCCCTGGCAACGCCATTGATAATATTGAAGCGCTTGGGCCAATCAAGTAACCTACTTTTTGTTTCATCTGCCAAAAGTTTTTATCTTATCAGTATATTTTACCATTTTTGGATGCTTGAATTTAGTATTAGTTTCAAAGTCTAAGATTAAACTACATCATCTGGCTAACTATAATATGAAGTTATGCCGGTCCCAGAATAAAAATTCCAGTATTTATACAAAACAGAGAATTCCGCTTGCTACCAGCATTGATCTTCTGTTCTCTCCATATTGAGCTACTCGTTAGTGGCACTATGACCTAAATAATGTCGAAACAAATTCTAGCGCCATTATTATGGCATTCCACACAAGTACTGGTAATACAAATTTTGAGGTAACTGTATTGCACTAGGAAATCCTCACCAAATAGAATAAAGTCCAGGCTTTTGTTGGGCATGTATTCATAAACCAACATCTTTTTCTCTTTTTCAATGCAGCATCCAAGAAGCTTCACGAGATTTCGATGCTGAAGCTTGGAAATGCATACCACTTCATTCTTGAATTCATCAATTCCTTGCTCGGAAGTTTTTGATAACCGTTTCACAGCAATTTCTTGTCCGTCTTCCAGCATGCCCTAACATCAGAACATGTGAATACGTAAGGTATTCATACAGTTAAAGAAATTAAGTGCTCTCTCTTTTAACGTGTTCTTAGTGTAAAACCTACATCTTTATGTGTATTCAAGGGATTCATCAAAGAACAATGTTTCTCCCGGAAACATTTATGAAGCTTCCTCGAAAGGGAATCGCTCGTTTTTATTCCAGCCCGAAGATAAAAAGAATTGACCTTTTTTATCCCCAAGTATTTGCCAGAAACATGAAAGTTAATTTGCAGAAGACAAAAAATATGATCATCATCTGGAAAATGTTCATATTTTCTCACAGAAGTCTATAGTTTTTCTCATTCCTGCTAAAATGATGCTCTTCATAGTATTTTACTCTAAAAGGCCTGCACTTTATTGACCGGTTTAGATGAGTGAAAATCACGAAGATTTAGAATTTGATTTTAAGTATGGGATAGCATTAAGCCTAAGTGGCCCTAATTACTTTTAGCTATCTACATGATGCTGTGCAGCACATTTATACCTTATAAACAGGTCCAAATCCACCCTCTCCAAGCTTATTGTCGATTGCAAAGTTGTTGGTAGCTTTAGATATCGTTGAGAAGTCAAATGAGGGTAGCTCCAACTCCTCATTCTGAAGTTCGATATACCTTTCTGTGATATGAGCAACATGGAGGCTATAATTTATCTAATACATGTTGAGAAAAGAAACTGTCTCCCTGCAGAATGTGTTGATTACCTCCTTTTTTCAGCTTTTTCTTTGTCGTCTTTCGAATGTGTAGAATCCAGATCAGGCCAAGCAGAACTATTATTCCCATTGATGCTAACAAACTCCATGTAAGTATTTCTCCTCTCCTTTCTTCTTTGTCTGTAACATTTTATGGCATGTACAGATTAAGATCATTCTCATTTTTCTTTATTTTCAGTGTCAAGTGTTAGCTTGCCTATTCAAATAGACTATACAGCTCTTTGAGAAAATTTATAGACAATCAACATTTATTTATCATGAATTCTTACCCAACTCAGAAGCAGCCATTCTAATATAAATATCTTGATCTTCTACGTAGAGACGTCTGATGTCGATCAAGTCTCCAAACCAAAGCAAGCATCCACTTCCTCCCCTTCTTATATCTAAGTTTGTATAAGCTGAACAAGAGCAATTCCTTAAGCACTCTAACTTGCATTCTTGAAGCGTCATGCTCTTGTTAAACCAGGAATTTCGAGTGTCAGGCATTTTAATACCAGAATACTTAAGAAATATATCACCCTTTTGGCAGTTCAAGGGATCTCTTCTAATGCACCCATTCGACGAATCTGAGCTTAACCAATCTTCTGGATCTCTAGGCACAAATCTACTGAGACATCCACATACAGGAGAATTTCCAACATCACAGATACCATAAGCACCGCACAATTTATAAGTATCACAGTTATCTAGTGGTATGGAAGAATAACTGATCCAGTCTTTTTTCTTATCAACCCACGTCCAACGCTGTCCAAGTCCGTTTGGACTCAATCTGTACCTTGCAATAAGTGATCTACTAATGGTATCTTCCCAAAAGTACACTTCGTTCTTGTTCATGAATATTCCGAACCTGTACGAGGGATCTGGTCCTGGATTTGCTGTTCCACTGAAGCGAAGACCGTTCCATGGTCCAACTCTATGCTGCTCAACTGCACCTTTTCTTATGATTAATAACTGAGGATATCC
>OU503055.2:17672206-17709524 GCA_912172775.2 Fraxinus pennsylvanica
AATCAACATTTATTTATCATGAATTCTTACCCAACTCAGAAGCAGCCATTCTAATATAAATATCTTGATCTTCTACGTAGAGACGTCTGATGTCGATCAAGTCTCCAAACCAAAGCAAGCATCCACTTCCTCCCCTTCTTATATCTAAGTTTGTATAAGCTGAACAAGAGCAATTCCTTAAGCACTCTAACTTGCATTCTTGAAGCGTCATGCTCTTGTTAAACCAGGAATTTCGAGTGTCAGGCATTTTAATACCAGAATACTTATCTTTATATAGTGGGAAAACCGTCATCAAGGGATCTCTTCTAATGCACCCATTCGACCAGTCTAACCTTAACCAATCTTCTGGATCTCTAGGCACAAATCTACTGAGACATCCACATACAGGAGAATTTCCAACATCACAGATACCATAAGCACCGCACAATTTATAAGTATCACAGTTATCTAGTGGTATGGAAGAATAACTGATCCAGTCTTTTTTCTTATCAACCCACGTCCAACGCTGTCCAAGTCCGTTTGGACTCAATCTGTACCTTGCAATAAGTGATCTACTAATGGTATCTTCCCAAAAGTACACTTCGTTCTTGTTCATGAATATTCCGAACCTGTACGAGGGATCTGGTCCTGGATTTGGAGTTCCACTGAAGCGAAGACCGTTCCATGGTCCAACTCTATGCTGCTCAGCTGCACCTTTTCTTATGATTAATAACTGCGGATATCCATTAGGGTCCACCCGAAATTCGTAGTCTCCTGGAGCTGGATTGTCGTCTCTCTTCCATGATGAGAAATAAGTCTCCTTACCAGTCACAAAGTTCCAGCCAAACTTCATACCTGGTAAATAGGTATCAGTTGGATACTCAAAACTCTGCCACAGATAATTCTCCTGCCTATCATCGTCTGAGTCTTTAACGACAAGATTTCCAGAATTCAACAACTGGGCTACTGGAGTCTGACTTGACCTTGATGCTTTAGTCGACCATATGATGTTACTAGTATTGTCGAAAAGAACCAGAAGTCCTGGCTCGATGACCTTCAACACTCCTGATTTATTCTTTAGTGGAATTTCTCTGTTGGCAACCCAAACTACAGTGAAAACAGGAATCTTGTTGTACCAAATTCCCACATATCGATTATCAGAGTTACCAGGGCTGAAAAATCCCAGTGCAAATGTCTCCTCTGATGAAACTAGAGTGTCACCATCTCTGAGTATCTGAGTTGTGTTTAGGATATCAGCTGCAGTAATGGACAGTAAGGATGCTAGAAGAAGAAGAAGACGGAGAGGAGGAAGAAGAGGAAAATACGTATCTTTAACTGGTTTCTTCATGATTCATCTCATATTTTGTCCTGATTTGTGGCTTAACATTCTTTATAGCGTGAAATTTTTATTATGGGTCCATCCATTTGGAATTCTACTCTTGGACGCTTGAGCTCCATATGGATGGAAGTCTTCAAATATTACACGGCTTGACAAAGATCAATTAGCCCCCGTATGGTCCCATTATCCCTCCGTTAAGTTATATTTTATTTTCTCTTGCTTCTTATCAAACACACATTCTCCTATAAAATAATATTACACATGAATTTTAAAAAAAAAAATCCTTTTTTGAGGATTTGTTCTATGCGCTTTTCAATTATCCGTAACGTTATTCATAATTAACGACTGCAGTAGTTAAGCTGCCACATAAGATGATTATTGCCGTCAATGATTATAAATATGATTATTCTTTTATTATATAATAAAAATATTGATTTTTGGTCCCATTTAGACTTTTCCAATTAATTGTTCTAACCCTAAAATTTGACCAAATCTATCATGATAGATGAGTTGTACGAGAATAAAAGTGCGACAAAAAGAAGGCAATTTCACACAGCCACATGGGAAATGATACAATTCAAAATTAGAAATCCCAAACGTTAAACAATTTCCAAAATATTATGGAAATTGGCACAAATAGTCCCTAACCTATGGCATATGTGCGATTTCGGTCCCAATTGTCTTTTTTCTTGGCATGGACATCCTCTACTTATATTTATCTGACGTAGTATTTACTATTTATTACTTATATTTATCTGACGTAGTATTTAATATTTGGATGAAGGACAAATTGGCCATTTGATGGAAGTTTGAAGATTAATATTCACATAAAGAGAAATTTAAGGGCTTGAAGAAAAATAATGCATTAATGAGAATTGGGATTGAAATGGCCCTATAGAATTGAAGTGGAATTGGCTTCCTTTGGATTATTAAAGCAGCCGGTGGCGGCAGAGACGCACAGCTAGGGGCGGATCCAGCACCTGGCCAGCCCCCGCGGCCGCCCGTGCTGGATTCGCCGAAATGACTTCAGGAATCAGGACCGCCAGGTTTGCAGTTGCAGAGGAGGGAAACTGGGAAAGAGATGATGACCGGCCAGGCTAATGTTTTTTTTGTTTTTGTTGGGTTGATAAGTGATGAAACAGACATGGGCCTCTTTTTTGTTTAAAAACATTAGGCTCCTGAGCCTGGCCCGCCCAAATCAATGAATGAATCATGGTCCATAATCCATTGTATTTCATATGTATTTCCCCTAAATCAACAATCCAAATCCAACTCTCTCCAATCAGATTCCAAATCGTGAACTGAAGCTGAAACCGCAAACCTTACCCTCCCTAAATTCCTAAGTCCATTGATTGATTGATTCCATGATTTTCATTCGAAATCGAAGGCCGAACCAGCTGCTGCTATGGTGCTACCGACGCGGTCACTCCACGGGTGACGACGGGCAAGGCCGCAAGGACGATGAGAAAGTTGCCGACACCGCCAACGACGTGTAACTTCCCTTACAGTTACTCTTTCTCTCTTGTTTGTTTTGGTTTTGTTTTTGTTCTATTTTGTTGGCTACTTCTATTTGGATTGTTGAATGTATATTGTCTGTAAATTGTGTTGTTTGAATTGATTTGGGAATTTATGTTTAGGAAATTAGGATAAGTAGAAAAAATTAATTGAGAAGAGAAGTTGGGCCAAAATTTTTTTTTAAGACAGTGAAATCAATTATTTTCAGAAAACTTGAAAATGAGGCACTGTTACGACGTTTTTAAAATATGAGTAAAATGCAGTTATATAAATTTGTAAGGTCGTATCGTATATTTTTATTTTTAATATTTTGAGTTGTATTGAATTATATTTTTATATGTATATATTTTTTATGTTTTAGTGTATTTACTTATATATTAAATAACTTTTAATATTATTTAATCGAGTTTTAATAAACGACCGGGCTATTACGATCGTTGATTGTCGACGGTCAACGGTCAACATTCTCCGCCCTAGCTGAATTCAAAACCTGGATTCGCCCCTGCGCACAGGGCTCAAATGAGGGGGGATTCTTGGAGATAAACACAAGAAAAGGTAGCTGCAAATTGGGAGAAAAAGGGAGGTTGGCTGCTGAATTATAAGAATTATAGAGACTGAGAGAGGGACTGCAGGCTGAAAAAAGAAGAAAAGTAAAGGATTTGGAATCCTAATTGGACGAAAACAGTGGGCTGATAATTGGAATTAGGCACGGGAAATTGGAAGACGCACAGACGGCAGCAAATAGAGAAAAGGAATCATTCCAGATTTTTTTTGTACAATTAATCATCAATAATTGTACGAGAAATTTGGAAAATTAATCACCTTCCGTCGAGTTGATATTCTTCTACTTTTATTTGTTTAATTACGATATTATGCCAGGCTATAGTATTATCTAGGATTTTCGATGAACATCGTATCATGAACTTTTAACTCTTGATTTTATTTATTTTTTACATTCAAAGCACGTTTCCAATTCTTAAATGATTGACATGAATTTATTTTTCTGTATAATTACTTGATTACTAATTGTATGAGTTTTGTGGCTTATTTTACCTTCGAAAGATGGAAAATAAGTTGGACATAGTGTTAATCGTTGTAGAGTCCAATACAGAATATAAATATATCGCTATGATTTACTTGATCTTTTAAATATTCATAAATCTTTAATGCATTTTTATGTATTCGTATCCGTCGTCGAAATTAGTCGGGTCACATGTGAAAATATGTTTAATTTTACTCGAGAGAGATTATTAAACAAATTAACAATATTGATTTTCATAATTGGATCGTGTTGTCATATTTATAAGTTCCAGGTTGAAGGGGATTCGAGATCCTAGTACGTTTTTCATCATCGCATTTTTATAAAACTTCCATGTAATTATAACCCTTGCATTGATTATAATTAAGCAGGTCTTACATTCTTAATTGTAATAGTTAGTGACAATTTATTCTTAGAAAAATCAAAAATTTCAATTGTTTCAGTTAATGTTAAGTTAATTCGAATTTGAACTTATACAATCTCCGTGGGTACGATATTTGGACTCAAAAATCATTTTACTACTTGTTGATGAATCGTGTGCTTGCGGTATTTCAAGTGAAACAAATATTTCGTGAACAAGAGCTTGTAGGAAACCTTCACATAACAATGAATAATGAATACATGTTCTAATTTCTCCAAGTACATATAACACATTATTCTGGTGCGGAAACCTGATAAATTGCAGGATACCAAAATAGTCTAAAACAGTATCCTTTCTATCGTGCTTCGAGTTGTGTAATGGTAAGTTCATTGGTTGAACTGGCTGCAATAATGCTAGGCACATCTTCATCTACAAATTCATCTCCTTCGGCAAAAAAAACCAGGGTTATTTGCCTGCGGTAACACGCCGTCATTACTCAACATTGCAACTTGCAAGCACTGTATTCATGCTCGGCCTGTCATCTGGACATTGTTGCACGCATAACAAACCTATATAGATCAATCGCTGCACTTCAGATAGATTAGACGAGTCACAAAGATAGGCTTCAATTAGTTCCAATGACCTTCCTTCTCTATAAAGTGTCCATGCCTGCATAAAGTAAAACATATTAATGGACCTTGTCAGCGAGGTTAATTTATAGACGTGTAAATATATTGAAGACACAACAATTAGATGTCCTAGAAGGTTGAGGTGTTGATCTCCCCCAAAAAATCCACTATTTCTCTTGCCGCTCACAATTTCTAGCACTAGAACGCCAAAACTAAATAGATCTGATTTTATTGGGAATCGACCAATCATTGCATATTCTGGTGACATGTAACCACTTCATGAAAGTATTAGCCAGAAGTAAGGTTACAAGCAAATAAAAATGCGCACACTTTTTTTTGTTGTTGAGAATCTTACTATGTTCCAACCACTCGGTTTGTTTTAACTTCAACCTCATTCCCTCCAAAACTCCTAGCAATGCCAAAATCTGATATCTCAGGGTTCATGTCATTATCTAGCGATATGTTGCTCGCTTTGAGGTCCTTGTGGATAATTCTCAACAGGGAATCTTGATGAAGATATATAAGTCCTCTAGCAATTCCGTTGACAATTTGGAATGATTTTATAAACTGATTTTTGATGTTCATCCAACAACTGCATAAGGCGTACTGACTAGCACAATGCTTTGACAGATCAAAGAAAAAATAGGTTTCTAGATTGGTACAAGCGATTCCAAATTGTTGCTCGCTTTGAGGTCCCTGTGGATAATTCTCAACTATATTCATAGGAGATATGTAACAAAAGAACAATGCTTTCCCATAATTATACAATCAATCAATTAGGAAATGACAATTCTGGACTAGCATTGATCTGCAGTTCTCTGCGTGTTTGTTTAGTTACTACTGACCATAATGTCCATACAATGTCATTAAAATAAGTAGGAATTCATTATGGCTATACATTAAACTAACACTTCAAATCCACGGTATTTTTGAGCAGACTGTATGAGAGTGAGAATCCTCACCAAATAGAATAAAGTCTAGGCTTTTGTTTTGCATGTATTCATAAATTAACATGTTTTTTTCCCCTTGAATGCATCACCCTAGAAGCCTCACAAGATTTCGATGCTGAAGTTTGGCAATACAGATAACTTCATTCTTGAATTCATCGAGTCCTTGCATGGAAGTTCTTGACAATCGTTTCACAGCAACCTCTTGTCCCTCTTCCAGCGTTCCCTATGATCAGAACTTGTTCTTATGAAAACATATTTATTTAATGAACTTAAGTATCACTGGATTTCATTTTGCTGATATTCATCTTTTACTTCATTAAAGTGCCTATTAGGCCGACACTGGATATCATGTGAATTGAATATGAGTCTATCTCTTGTAACAAGAAAAGCGAATACTTGTTCCTACAATATACAATTTTTTTGTCGTCTTCTGAAAAATTCTAGGAAATTTCAACAGAATGCAACACTTCTTTTTTTTTTCTCCATCTGCATATTTTTAGAATTAAGCTTATGTAGGATCTTAAGAAAATGAAATCAGCAAGAACAGATAGCAGAAATCAGCAAGAACATTAATCAGCAGAAACGAATTTAACAGCAGCACAGAAACTAGCAAATCAGCAGAACAGAACAACAGAAAATAAAGGATAGGTTCAACATGTAAAATCACGTTGAAGGAACTGATGATAGAAAAGAGATTTTATTAATTCATCAAGTTCAAATGTAAAGGTGATTACATAGCTCTATTAGAATGCAACACTTCTTTTTTTTTTTTCCCTCCGTCTGCATATTTTTACAGAATTAAGCTTATGTAGGAAGTCAAATTTTCAGAAGACGCGTGATTTATCATTTTCTGTGAAACTGTTTGAAATAAGAAAGAAAACAAGTTTACCTTTTCAGGGAATGAGGCCCGTGGCTCAACGGTTATCCACAGTTTCGAAACCTCATCTTCTTCACAAGATCTTAGCCTAGGTATCTCCGTTAAACAAAGTTAACTAGTTATATTGTTCTTCTAAAAGTCAAGCATTTTGTCACCATTCAATGCTTGAAAACACGAGGATTTTATAACTGACATAATTAACTAAGTTGTTTAAATATTCGAAAAACACGAGGATTTTATAACTGACATAATTATCTAAGTTGTTTAAATATTCAGTACTAGCCTAATTTTCTCTCACAACTTCCAGTAAAATACGTACATCTGTGTCCACGTACCTTATAAACAGGCCCGAATCCACCCTCTCCAAGCTTGTTTTCAATTGAAAAGTTGTTGGTAGCTTTTGAGATTGTGTTGAAGTCAAACAATGGGAGATCCAAGTCTTGTTTTTGACTTTCAGTATGACTTCCTGCAATGTGAGTGGAGGATTTATTAACGAAAGAGAAGGTGCAAAGAGGAAGGGTTCACTGCAGGATGTGCATGCTTGTTTATTAACTGGTACGTATTCATGTATTTGTTCTTTTTCATGTTCTAAGTAGTACATGTTCATTTTCCTCCCGCGTCCATTGAAAAAGTTTGCGTACCACTTGTTCTCCTTTTTGGGTCATTTCTCTTCCTCTTGAACCTCTTCCAAAAGTACAGCATCAAGCTTAGGCCTAGCAGAACCACTCCCATCACTGATGTCAAAGTTGCTGTGAGTATTCTTTTTCTTTCCTTCGGAATCTGCAACAAATTTAATCTAAAATGAATTACTAATTCGCTTCCTTTTTCTTCTTTCTGTTCATTTTCACATTTTCTTTTAATACATCTTTAAAAATCTAAAGTTTTACCATGAGCATTATTTCTTGTGTCATATGATGTCTTACCCAACTCGGAAGAAGCCATTCTAATGTAAATATCTTGTCCATCTGAAGACATCTCTCTAATGTCAATCAAGACTTGAAACCAAAACAGGCATCCACTCCTTTGGTGGATATTTAATTGTGCATATGCCATACAAGAACAATTTTTGAACACTCCACTTCGCATTGTTCAAGTGTCATATTCTCATGA
Organism: Fraxinus pennsylvanica; assembly: GCA_912172775.2. Taxonomy (NCBI): domain Eukaryota; kingdom Viridiplantae; phylum Streptophyta; class Magnoliopsida; order Lamiales; family Oleaceae; genus Fraxinus; species Fraxinus pennsylvanica. The sequence goes on from OU503055.2 coordinate 17,680,006, forward strand.
AACGTGGAATTTTGTGAGTCCGGCAACTTAATACTAGAATACTTTAAAAATACATCACCTTGACAATTCAAGGGAGTCCTTCGAATGCATCCGTTTGACCAATCACCCTTAATCCAACCTTCTGGATCTTTTGGTACAAATCTACGTAGACATCCACAGGCTGGAGAATTCCCAATATTGCAATTACCATAAGCACCGCACAATTTGTAAGTGTCACAATTATCTGTTGGTAAAGTTACGTAGATGACCCAACCTCTTGTTTGGTCAACCCATAACTAGCGTTGTATAACACCACTCTGATTCAAGGTAGCCCTTGAAATAATTGATTTGTCAATGGTGTCTTCTCTATAGTATGCGGTGCTCTATATATAGTAACTGCACCTCTTTTCATGAAGGCTTGCGGATATCCCGTTGGATCCAAGTAAAATGTTACTTCTCCTGGAGCAGGATCGTCATTGCTCGTCCACGATGACAGGGAGTTATCTACACCTGTTGCAGAGTTCCAACCGAAGTTCATGCCTGGCATATATGTATCAGTTAAATCATCAAAATTCTGCCGAAGGAAATTCTCTGAATTATCATCATTTGCTTCTTTAAGGACAAGATTTCCCGTCTCCAACAATTGCAGAATTGGAATCTGAGCAATTCTTGACATATTTGAAGACCATACGACGTTATCAGTGTTATTTAGAAGAACCAACTGGCCTGGCTCAATGACCTTTAACATGCCTGATGTACTTCTTATCGGAATTTGTCTGTTGAGGACCCAAAGCACAGCGCTATTAGGTACCTTCTTGTACCAAATTCCCACATACCGATTCTTGGAGTTAACTGGGCTAAAAAATCCTAGTTCAAAGGTTCCTCCTGAAGAAATCGAGGTGCTGCCATCTCTGAGGATCTCACCTGTATTGATGATATCAGTTGCAATGGAATTCTTTAGGATGGACAGCAAGAATTACCAGATAAGAAGAAGGAGAAAGGCTATATCTTTAATTGATTTCTCCATGGTTCATATCTATGTTTTGCCTTGACTTTGGAACTTCAGCATTCAGTACAGAGGATTCAAATGTGAGGAAACAATATTTCTAACCATCCACATTGCTGACAATTTCTCCATTTGTGATTCCTAAGCTTATTCCAAGCTGACAATAAGTTATAACATTGACTGGGAACGTGTTAATGTTTTTCTTATTAGAGCTAACGTCTGTATTGGCTAAAAATAATAGAATCAGAAAACAATTATACAGATAGTACTAAGAAAGCCAGAAATATTCCTACTTGATAGAGAAAATTGTAGCCATCGTCCTTAATCTTTGCACCCTTTTCTGATTGAATAATGCTATGTAGAATGAGTGGTGTTTAACACTGGTTAGGTGGCAACATGTGTGACATTTGATAAATTGAATTAAATATAAGGATATAGAGCTCATTTAATTGGACCTATCATGTATTGTTATGTAGGTGTTAAAACACTTTTATTGACTTGACTATATCAATGGAATTAGTATAACTTTGCTTCATGCTTGTAAAATTATTTTTTATCCACACATTTTGAGTGAGTTACTAATCTTTAATAAATACTTAGCCCCTATTTGAGACATTTTTTAATTTTTTTCAAATTCATTTTTAACCATACATTTTTCCAATAAAATTAGTTAGTATGTGAACCTAAATCTTTTTCCCACTTTTTAACAACACATTTTTAAAAAATATATTTTTTACAAAAACTATTCTCAGAAAATGAGGCTCAAACTGGGCTTATGTCTGGCACTCCTCTTTTTGACAACCATGAATACTAACTCACATGTTTTTGCAAATTTCTTATGAGGAAAATGAAGTAGGGATGGCCATGGGATGGGTCGGGGTTGGAGCAAGCTCCCCTACCCCCGCCTCGTTAGGCAATTTTTCGCCCTGTCCTTAGCACATTACCCATTTAAGGCGACTGGGCGAGGCCCTTGCCCCGTTAAATTTTTTTTTTTTAATTCATTTTATTGCATCCATTCATTAGAATGAGACAATAATATATTTTTTATTTATTTTTAAAAGTAGAATTATTCAAATATATTTTTTGGTAAACTAAGGTTTATTATTTGTCAAAATTTTTAGATAATCTTAGTTGCCATTTTCTATTAAAACTAATGAAATTTCGTGAAATTTTTCATTTAAAGTATTGAATTCGCAAAAAAAAAAAAAAAAATTAAACGGGACCGAGCATCCGTTACCTGCACCCACCATGTCCCGTTCCCGACCTGAATACCCGATTAAGCGGGACCTGCGGGTATAAGGTTTTTTTGTCATCCATAAAAGGAAGATAATTAGTCAATCGTGGATAGATTCCTTAGAAATGTTGACAATATGATTTTCACTATCATCAATTATACTACAAAATTTTCTACATTAATGGTCAATTAAAATATAAAGAAATAGTCATGGCAATGGGCCAAGTCGGCTCATACCCACAAGCTCTTGGATCGTTTGCTCGAGCTCGGCCACGAGCTCGTGAGCTCACGAACCAAGCCACAAGCTTTTTGAATTATTATTATTATTTTTTTTTTACTTTTTATTAAAAAAATTTCTTTAATTTTCCACGAACCCACTAGCTGCTCGCGCGCTCGACCAGCCGAGCAAGAGCTCACTTGCGGCTCAGGCTCGTGCTCGTGTTTTCAAGAGCCGAGCCGACGAGCCGTTCAGCCCGTTTGCCATCTCTGTGAAGAAATGATCATGTGTCGTCATTTCGTATTAATCTACTTGTACGAGAATAGTTAACAATGTTTGGCCCCTGTTTAGTACACATTAAAATTTTCATTCTCATTCTTTTACTTATTTTCAACCATACATTTTTTAATAAAATAATATTTTCCATCACATCAATAACTTTTCATTCTTTTTCAATCACAAATTCTCCATCAATCTACTATTCCAGAATATATTCTTTTAAAATAATGTGGATTAAACACACCTATGGCAAAATTTGAATAGTTTATTTAAAAGACAGTTTTTAAAATTGATGAATGTGATGGTACCAATTCATGATTGTAAACAAACTTTGTCAATTATTATTGTACATATAGCATGATTGCGTCATTTTAGTGAATGATCAAAGAGACCTGAAACCTTCGTACTCGAGCTTTTCTCATTTTTATGGCTGGTCTCCACTAATGAAAAGACGATTTTGCCCTTCCAAAACAAGAATGCCATCCGAAAGTCCCCCCACCATTTCTAGAAGCTGTGGTGCAATTTCGTCACGGAAAACCAAGTTAACGGGCACGGGTTAAGACCTTTTCTTCGCGTTTTATGTCAACAACAACCAACTGTTCCTTAGTTGTCAAAAATGCTGTTTCTGCAATGGTCCCCTATCCTTCTCAGAAACCCCTCTTCACCGTCTATTCTTCCTCTATATATTACATAAGTCTTCCACCCTTACACCATCAGAATACAGTTTTCATTTCTTACACAAAAAACAAGGAACTTTCACTTCAAAAATCCCATCTTTATGGCATCAAAAAACCAGTCCAATTTCCAAGATTTCTTGCCCCTGATGGCAGAAAAACTTGGTGGGGATGGTCTGATAGGAGAACTTTGTAATGGGTTTCAAGTCTTGAAGGATTCTGATAAAGGGGTAATCACATTTGAGAGTCTTAAGAAGAATTCTGCCTTGCTGGGGCTAAAAGACTTGTCTGATGATGATCTTCACAATATGTTAAAAGAAGGTGATTTTGATGGAGATGGAGCGCTCAATCAGATGGAATTTTGTGTCCTGATGTTTAGATTGAGCCCCGAGTTGATGGAGCAGTCCTACTTTTTATTGGAAGAGGCTTTTCAATCTGAGGGATTTCAAGATTTTCATTTTCCGTTGTAAAGATTTACTTTATCTAATCTAATTTTTAATAATTTTCAATTTCCATTGACTTTTGGATTCAAAAGTATACATTAATTGGAATACTAATGAAATTTGTTAGACCATTTGGATACAATAATTCTATGTATGCTCTTTGTTATTTTGTTATAGCTCATTACAGAGAAAATGGACCATGAAATCTTTAAAAATAGCAAGAAAATTCATCTTTAAAAGCTAAATAATAAAACAAACCATGGCAATTTATTGAAATAGTAAGAAAATTTATCTTTATAGGATGGCATAGTTTTTTTTTTATCTATGATAGAGTTGATTTCAAAAGCATAGATTTCAATTTTTTGGAGAATTGATTTCAACAGCATGTCTAATTAGAGAGATTTCATAACATTATCTTTTTCTTTTCTTGGTCTTAGATGCCCTATTTTCTTGACCAATTCTTCTTGTTTTTATTTGTTAGTGGGCATATGAAGCTTCCCTTGCCTACTTAATAGCACTTTCTGTGATATTTCTATCCAAATTGCATATAAATATCTCGGTTTTAAATTATTTTACGATCTATTTTTCTTCGTAGTTTTTAATGTCATATAATGCCATATCATGTCACTTTCCGAATTTTCTGGTGACATTTAGTTGATCCAAAATTGGTATCAACCATGTCGATTTTCCCGACAGTCTCAAGTTGTCCTAAATATCACTTCTATATAATAATCTCAATGGAGTAAATAGTAATGTTGACAAGTTCAAAAGGTAGCTTTCATGTGGAAACTTTATTTAAGTCTTTCCAATTGTTTACTAGTGATTTTCTTTTCCAATGGTTTTACTAATGATTTTCTTTGAGTGCACATAGAAGTTTATCTATACAAGACTTCCTCTCTGGGAGTGGAGTTGTCAACCATAAAGAAATTGTGGGTGAAGGGTCACCTCATCCTGGGATGTGAAGAAGTCAAGAGTTGTCCTCAATGTGGCACTCTTGCACGGAAGTTGCTGTGTATCTTGTGGCATTTTTCCTGCTAACTTACCGGTTAAGGACTCTGCTCTCGTTTGGTAAAGTTTTTTTCTTAGATTTTAAGGTGGTCAAACTTCATTTTTAACAACACATTTTATTGAATTAACAACTTTTGTCCACTTTTAACCCCACATTTTATGGAACCCGCTCATAATTTCAAAAAGCTTTGTTGAACAGGAGCTTAACTTGGTTGAAACATGAAACTTCAATGGGTTACTCTATTGTCTATAACATGTAATGTTTACTTACAAATATTTGCTATTGAACTCATTTTAATGATTTTCTGGTTAGAAGAGTTTTTAGAAGGTGTTGGGCAAGGTAGCTTCCACAAAAAAGCTCTTCTATAAGAAGCAAAAGCAAAAGTAAAAGCAAACGCAAAAGGAAAAATTCTACCAAACGGGTCCGAAATGATTAGTTGGAGGTAGAAGAATATGTTGGATTCTTGAAATAAAAGCCAAATTGTGATCATTTTCTTGGTGGGGCCTCTTTTGAATGCCAAAATTTGAGGCAAAGCATTACATGATTACAGTCTTGAATTTTAAGAGAGAACAGACAATATAATTTCTAATCTAGTAATTTTGTTCAGATTAGATCCCACGATAATGCTAGTGTAAAATGAAATCAGAATTTATTTCAAAACAATAGTGATAGATCATCATTATAATTCCTAATAGAGTCACTAATTTCTCTGTGGCAGTGCATATATATTAGCAGCATTGTCATAGTGACAGTTCAAATTACAGTTTTGTGCTCTAAGTTGAACATGACAATAACAAAGAAAGATAGTTCGATCAAAATCTAGGAATAAAACTAGTAGTTTTCTCGTGGTTCGAGTAATCTAGTTTTTAGTCCTATATGGAATAAAAGTTGTAATCTAGTTGTGGTTCCGAAGATCCAACTTTTAGTACAAAAGGTAGTTAAGGGGGTTGACATTGATATTCAAAAATAAATTTACGTCGAGCATGTTTGGTTGAACTTAAAAGGGTTATTATTAAATAAATTTACTCTTAAAGAAAAAAGTAAATTTTACAAGGGTAAATTCCTCAAGGGGTCTCAACTTTTCGTTAGTGCAGCAACTATGTTCACAACCTTTCGTTTGTAACAACTATGTCTCAACCCCTTTAACATTATACACGTAGTATCGAGACATAATGTGACCTTATGGAAAACGTTTAGATGTTAAATGATCACACGACATGGACATGATGTCTGCTAAAAGCTTATAATTGTACAAATTACTTTCTTAATTTGAATACAACTATGACAGTTGCATTCCTTCTGTTGTTGTCAAAACTGTTTGCTATCAACTATTGTTGCTAGTATTTAAATTGTAAGAATTTTTTTTTTTTTTTTTTTGGATATTTAACCTTTTAGTTAGTACATCGTCAACGACGTACGGCTATTTAATGTCTAAATAAACATTATTCATTAGGTAAAAATAATCGATAAAGATTGAGAATATGCGTGTTACGAATGGCCGACGTCAGTTAAAAAAAAGGGTTTACGACCCATGAAAAAATTTACCCCATAAATAATGTCTTTATTGCTAAGAGGTTTAACAATAGTTACATTTCAAATATAACTTTTTACTTAAAATTAAGAAAAAAATAAGTTATCCGCACATAATCAAAGATAAGTGACTTATTTTTTGGTTTGGTCATGATGAGAGGCGGTGAGCACGAGCGTGACAACACTCAATCATCATTAACTAGGTACACATATCAGCTGCTCAGTATTTTTAATCCAAATTAATTAATCCCAGAATACTAATTGAAACTTAACCGAACTGGGGAATATTTAAGTATAAAATAGGGAGCCCAGCTCTGAAGCTCAGTGTCAATTCTCACTTTTTCAAACGTATTTTTACCCACTTCTGAGAAAAAGGAACGCACTTAATCTGATCAATGGCCATCAAAGTTTACATTGTGTAAGTGAGATGTTTCCCGGACAAATTTTGGTTCTTTTCTTTGTATATCTGCTTTCTTGAATCGGATTTGCTGTTTGGCGTTGAATTGTGTTTGAACTAATGGAATTATTGAGACATTTGATGGGTTCTCTTTGTTTTTTGTTTGCTTTTCTATGTAAATTTCGGATCTGTAGCTGATCAAGCGTTTCTTCATGCTTGTGCTTCTTGTTGAATATTCATTAATGATTCTTGATTCTGCAAGGTTCTTTTTTCCTGTAAGTACCTAAGTTGATTGTTAATTATTGACTGATCGAGGGAAAGAGGATATGACTAATATAGAATTAAACTTGATTTCTTTTGGGTTGATGAAGAATCCTTTGGATGCAGTAACAGCTTGCCTAGAGATTATAACATAAATATGAACAACCAAGGATCCAAATAAATTGATCAATGTTATGATTGTGTAATTACAATTTATGGTTGTAATGTTGTCTTACTAACTATACTTTAACTAATTTTATTATATTGATAATTGTGCACATGAGGCCGTGAATTGTGGTTTTCATTCAGATACTGGTTTTCCTTCTAGTATCAGTCCAATTATCTGCAGAAGTACATAACAATTTTAGTCATCAATGTTTGTAAACATATAAGGGCCTGTTCTCAAGCCGTTTTCTGTTTTCGATTTTCCAAAACAGTGAAAACGCGTTTTCTTTCCTATTTTCGAAAACGCGTTTTTGAAAACGACTTTAAAATTTATAAAGAAAACACAAAACGACAAAAATGTCGTTTTGAGTGTTTTCAGTTATAACTTGGCCAAAATTTCCAAAACGCGTTTTCGTTGTTTTCAACCCAACCGCCAACCTTCACCGCCTGCACCAACCACTGCCATCACCGTCGACCACCTCCAACCACCAAATCTCACCCACAGCCACCACCACCGTCTGCACCAACCACTGCCGCCAACCACCAAATCACAGCTGATCGCACCCACAGCCACCACCGCCGCCAACAACCAAATCGTAGCAGATCGCACCCATAGCCACCACCACATCACAGTTGATCGCACACACAACAACGACCACCACAGCCAAAATCACCACGAAAATCTGCTGCAACCCAAAATCGCAAAAATCTACTGCTTAGCTGGGTTGAAATCGCGACCCAAAATCTTCACAAAAATCGCGACCGAAAAACAAAAGAAGGACAACAGCGTTGCGATCGGCTAAGAGACCACTGCCACAGCCACCGTCACCGTCGACCACCGAATCGTAGCAAATCGCACCCACAGCCACCACCATCACCACTGAAATTGCGACCCAAAATCTCCACTAAAAAAGGAAGAAGAAGGACAGCAGCATCGCACCCACACTCCTTCTGGCCGGCGAAATGGAGCCCGGCGGTGGGAAGAGATAGGAGAGAAAGAGGGGAGGGGGGAGAGAGAGATGGGATGGGAGAACGTGTTTTGGTGTTTTTAATTTTGGAAAACAATTTTTCAAAATGACAAAAAGAACGTATTTTCAACAATCTCAAAATGGACACTCAAAACACAAAACTCAAAATGAATTCAAATCACAAAACAGAAAACAGAAACACGAAGAGAACACCACCTAAGTTTCTCTGCCAAGCAGCCTAGTTGAGCATTACTCTGTGAGAAAAAAAAGTTATACAATTATACAATTTGTACAAATTTGGGTCTCACCAGGTGATGTAGAGGTATAATTTGAATTGAAGTTACACAAGCTTGACTTTGATAAAGCAGTTGATAGCTCTTTGCTCCAGAATTTTTACATGTAGTTGATGTTCTTTCAACACATCACAATCAATTGAGTTCACATTTAAAAGGTCTCGTAGCCAAGGTTCATCAATGAAAGGGAACGTGTGTAATTTTCATCTTTAATTCTTAGTTCCCCGCTACGCCTTGGTGCATCAATCTGTCTTCATTATTTTTCTCTTGTTTTTATCAAAACTGTCTGATGCAATTGGTTTCCAAAGTGGTAAAGAACTTATTTGCATTAGATTCAGGTTAAAACTTTAGTAATATAGCTTGAAGCCCATTGAGGAATGATTTGAAGGTATGCATCAGCATTTTGTGCTTGGGAGAGATCTCTGATGTTTGTTATGCGGTATTCAGAGTGGCTAGACACTGCCTAAAATAATATAGGCTGTCCTTTTACTCGTTGAAGTTGGCTTATTAATTTTATGATGTAGTCTAACTAAATCTTCCTGCGAAAGCTAGTTCAGATTCTTGCAACATACCTTTTGCCCTATTTTCTTGCTTTTCCACGTCTCCTGTTGTTGAACAATGCATCAATACTGACTTTAAGAGGATTGTATGTTGGTCCTTATTGGCACAGTCACAGGGTAGTACACTATTTAAGACAATCTATTTGCTCTGAAATAATGAAAAAAAAAACATTATCTATATTCATACTGACAATAAGCTCATGATTCTTTTTACAAATAATGTTTCTCTAGAAATCAAGATATTTAGTTTTGTTTTATGACGGATGAGCATGGGATTATACGCATTTGTTGATTTTGTGGGTGCATTGGTGAGATATTACTAAAATCAAGCAAAACATTTGTATTGTTTTTCATCTTTTGTAACATGAATGATATCGAGGATCTAACTTCACTTTTTTATAGGTACTATTCCATGTACGGACATGTAGAGAAACTAGCAGAAGAGATAAAGAAAGGGGCTGCGTCTGTTGAAGGGGTTGAAGCCAAACTATGGCAGGTAGGAACTATCCTTGCCATGTCTCATGGAATATTTTAAAAATTAAGAAGAAAAATGTTAACCATCTCATCTAAAAATTTAAGCAGTTAGAAAATGAGGTCATTATTTAATTAAATGTTGTTTTCAACAGACCCCTTCATGGGATTATTATAAAGGTCTGATGAGGGATAATTTTTTTTCTAAGGTCTAACAAGAGCTAATTTTTTTCTGAAATAGCGGCATTGACTTGAACCCAGTTTTTTATTTTTATTTTTAGTATGATACCATGTTGTCCATTTTATGTAAAAGCTTAAACTGTTAGAATAACAAGAAAGCTCTAGAAAGTAACTATATGGATTGGCATTGTCAATGAAAGCCACTCATGAGTTACACATTGCAGATTAACAAATTTTTACTATTGTAAAGATTTAAAATTTGACCATGTCTTCTATTGGTGTTAAAATTAGAATATTTACTCCAGCTACCCCCACCCCACCCAACCCAAAAAGAAAAGGTGGAAATATAACAGAATAAAGACCAGCAAAAAGAAACTAAATAAATATAATATGGGGGAGGATACAAAAAAATAGAAGAAAAATTGAAGTGCATACAAGTCTGAAGAGCACAATAAGTAAAATGAGCTGATGAAATAAAAGATAGACGGAGATGATGTCATAACTATAGGTACTTAGTGTGAAAATAATTTCAATTAGTTAGATTAGTTGCATAACTTCTACCAGCATCATAAATTAGTCAGGTTAAAGAGGCTGATTCTAATCACGAGCTAGCAGAAATGTCTAAAAATGAAGATACTAATTTCTATGTGGAGAATCAAGATATGTTGGCTGGAAAATTCGTGTTTAAGACTCTGATCAAAGCTACAGTGAGAACTTTCTTCCTTTGTAGGTTAAATTTGATAATAAACCTTTCATGATTTTTCAGCTGTCCAGTTTGATTCATTGCATTTTAATCTCTAGAGTTCTTCAGTATGGTCATCTTCTTCCAACCAGTGTTGACAACTTGACATTGTCATTTGGCTGAAAACCTCAACCAATTAGTCAATGACACAGTATTCCTCAGTTTACGCTCCATTATAAATAGATTTTGGGAAAAATGTATTTTGGAATAGTTATTTTTTTGGAGAATTTGTGGTTAAAAATTAAGTAAAAGTTTTGGTTTTGCGTATAATATTATTTTATTGGAGAATGTGTTGTTGAAAATAAGAGAGAGAAAAATGCATTTCTTTTTAATATCTCGTTTCAAAAAGTGATTTTTTATGTTTTTTAGTTATTGCGTCGAAGGATATCCGTTTCTTCTGGTAGAGAATACAAGCTGGAGTTTGTTACTCCAATTATTTAGTCATATTTATTCAAACCTCAGCAACTGCACTGATGTAATAGGCAATGTTGAGACACATCAGTTTGAGTCTGGGGGATGTTTTTACCTTTACGAAGTTGGGAGCAGACGAGCTAGGATTGTTAATATGAAAAAGAAAGAGTAATATCCAGAGCCCTTTTTTGAAAATTGGAAACCAATATTGATAGCATTGCATCAAGAATCTAGTTTCTTTTTCTTGGCTTCAGAAATTTCGAATCTGTTATACAAGAAACACAGATCAACACTTCTCCCATCTTTGATTCGTCAATTCTCTTCGATTATAACTTTTCTTGATCAATGTTGATTCTTGGTGAAATCCATTAAGGAAATCTTACTTTTCTACTGATGACATCTTCTATGCGGCACAGGTCCCCGAGACACTACCAGATGAGGTGCTCACAAAGATGAATGCACCTTCAAAGAGTGATGTGCATAATATAACACCCAACGAACTTGCTGAGGCTGATGGCTTTATATTTGGATTCCCCACAAGGTTTGGTATGATGGCTGCCCAATTCAAGGCATTCTTTGATGCTACTGGAGGCCTATGGAGAACACAGCAGCTTGCTGGAAAACCTGCTGGCATCTTCTACAGCACTGGATCTCAAGGTGGTGGGCAAGAAACTACAGCGTAAATCCCTGCTTGATGATCTTTTTACACTATTTGAAGTCTTCTTGGAATTTTGAAATCAAAAACCGAAATAAATATATTGATTTTTCTATTATTGATCTTGGATTCATTGCAGGTTAACTGCTATCACTCAGCTTGTTCACCATGGAATGCTCTTTGTGCCCATTGGATATACATTTGGAGCTGGCATGTTTGACATGGAGAAAATAAAAGGTGGAAGTCCTTATGGTGCTGGAACCTACGCTGGTGATGGTTCAAGACAGCCATCTGAGCTTGAATTACAGCAAGCTTTCCACCAGGGGAAATACATTGCCACAATCACCAAGAAACTGAAGGGAGCTGCCTGATCTCTTCCTGTTACAAATATATTGTTTGCTTTTCTCACTATAGTTTCTTTTTCTTTAAAAACTCTACATATTATTTCTCCAATTGCATATGTCATTCTTGCTATGGTACTGTCAATGTTAAAGGTTTCTATTCCTTCAGGTTTTAGTATCTTTAACACGAATATCTGGATTAATTGTAAGCAATTGTTATCCTGTTTTTGATTCTTGTCTCTTGTGAAACATATATTTGAGTACTAAATCCTTGTGTTTTAATCATTTCGAGGTCTAGCAATTTTGTCATCAGTTAATTGGATTCAAGATGACTCAAAATGGATATATATATATATATATATATGAATGTGTACTTGGAATATACAGTTTCTTATAGTCCAACTAACTTTATATTAAAGTTGGATAGTTCGACATATAGATAAAACATATAGGGATATGAATATTGATATGTTCGATGCTAAATCTGACTTGGTGACATTCTGGAAATTCTTTTAAGCTTTGTACTAGAAGTTGATCTGGTTCATTTACTCAAGGAACCATAGTTTTAACTGTCTGCCGAATGAATAATTAGGTGGATTTGGGTGATTGAAAGTCATCTCATTTTGTATATCACATTGGAATTTGTTATTTTGAGAGAAAGTTACAGAGTTTTTCCATTTCAAAACTAGCTAAGCTTGCTCACAGTGTAGTCTATAAATACTAAGCTTATACTTAATAAACTTGGGAGTTGAGTATACAAATTCTGGTTCACCATTCTCATCTTCTAGAGTTACTGTCTGTCCTGTTATACCTATCACCAATAATACAAGTTGGTAGAGGTGTTAATGAGGTCATGTTGATCCATTCTTGGAGGCTTGTGCTGGGCCACCCTTAGCCCAGCATGACCATATTTTTTTAGGCATGTCTGGCTTAGGGAGCCCCAGCATGCTTCAAATTCTGGGCTTGGGATGTCCACCGCAGGCCGTGTTGGGCTAAGCCATGCTCAGGCCTAGGCGGCTCGATACATTTGGGCACTTATGAAGTAGGCTTGTGTTTAATCAAACTTGATGGGAGCAGACCAAATTATGCTCCGGCGTATTACAGAGGAGAGCTGGGAATGAAACGGGGATGAGATTTCAAAAATAAGCTTCAACATGTTTCCTTCTTATTTACTTGGGACTGGAAATTTCCATTTTTCCCATACTTATCTTTCATTGCTAACTGTAACAATTTTCATTAAGGATTATCTTTGCAAATTGTAGTCGAAAAAAACACGGCATTCAATGAAATCAATGATATAATTTAGTAATGTTTGATGTTTGTATATTATCTACAAATACTTAAGCATATAACACATTTTCAATGACCCACAAAGTACTATCGACTTTATTTATAACTTAAACAATTTATAAACACGTTTCGCTATTTCAATTTCCACCCTTGACTTGAAAGAGTGAATGACCATTTTAGAGGTAAACGTTGATATGATAGGAATAATTCCGTCGTTGAGATGAAAATTACTAATGGGATGAAAGCCAAAAAGTCAAATCCCATTATTTCTCTGCAGTCAACTTTAAATCATTTTTTATGGGAGCACGCGAAGTTGCACCAAAAAATCGATTTTCTGGGAAAAATCTACTTCAAAGAGGGGCTCAGTTTTTTTTTTTTTTATGATTGGGTTTTTCTCTTTGCACTTGTTACCTTTTGGTGCATTATTGAATTATGTTTATGATACTTAGGTTACATCTTTTAGCCTGATTGCAAAAGCATAATATATGGATAAATTGCTTATGCAGTCCTGCATATTTACCATTGGTTTCACTTTGGTCCTCAACTTTTTTTCCACCCATTTAATTCTTCAATCTGCATTTTCATTTTCGTCCTTGTTCATAATCTCCCTCCAAAATTGGCATTAAGTTTGTGAAAAGACAATTTTGAAGAAAACTAAAAAATCGAAAAGACTAAAAAAATAAAAAAGGAAAAAGAGAGCCGTCTTCTTCACACCCGCCCTCATAGAACACAAACCTCCATCACCTCAATCGATTTGAAACAAACTCTTTTATAAGGATGTCTAGCTTAGAAGACATCTAAGCCTAATAGAAGTTGAAATCTTTTTCGAAGAGTTTTCGTTTAAAAGGACAAAATTGCTCCTAATGAGATGTAAAAGAGCTAAATGTCAAGTAAAAAAAAGTCGAGGATCAAAGTATGATCGACTCAAACGTCAAATACTTTGCCTGCAATTCCGACTTATTATAAATTAGTTTCTGATTGAATGTCATTTGAGTGGCCAAATAGGCACAATTAATGTGTATCATCAGTGGGTTGATTACCCCAAATTTGCTTAGATGACGCGAATGCTTACATGGTAGGAATATATTTCATAGTTTAAAAACATTTTTTAATCCTTAACTTTGCTTTATAAAAGTTCTAATCAACTTAGAATTTTCTTTTCAAACCTTGGAGTCACTCTTAGATTTAGATTTAGATTTAAGGGTCATTTGACAAAACTTTTATTTTTGAGTTTTTTGAGAAAATTATTTTAGGTTAACTTTCTTTTAAAGTTCTTCTAATCAGACAAAGCATTCTCAAAAAAAAATTATTCAAACAGATTCAAAAGTAGTTTTTTAATCTTTAAATCAACTTTTGACTTTTTAAAAGTTTAGCCAAATAGGCCCTAAATGTGTGGTGCAATATAAAATTTCCCAAATTTCAAGATAAACAATTACAAGTAGCAAGAACGAAAATTCTATCAAACGAGTCCTTAAAGCTTTTTGTGGCTAATCATGATTATTCAAAATATATACAATTATGCTACACGTACATCTTATTTGACATCATTTTAGATATTGTGTCACGTGTCGTTACATGATTTGACGGTTTTGGAAAAACACATTTTTCCGTCTATCACTTTTTGGATTCCCACACAATGTCAACAAAAGTGTATGCTATGGAATGTACGCTTAGGGCCCGTTTGATTAAAGTTATTTTCCATGGAACTTGGAAATTATTTTCCAATTCAAAGTTTTTTATTGTTTGATGGCAAAACATTCCCCCCACCCCACGTGACCCCTTTTCCACGCTTAAGTGAATTGGTTTTCCCACCGAAGTGGTGGAAAATGATTTCCAGGTTTTTTTTATTTATTATTATTTGCAATTGAAAAAAATTCTATCAACAATGGTAAAAAGAATTTTCCTTTTAATGGACAATTTACATGCAAAACAAAGTCAAACGAATGGTATTCAGTATGGTAATTTATATTTTATTTTTTATTTTTTATGGTAAAAAGAATTTTCCTTTTAAATATATTTTTTATTTTATTTTTTTTGCAATTGGAACAAATTCTAGACCCAATGGTAGAAAAAATTATCACTTTAATGGACAATTTTCATAAAAAATAAATTCAAACGAACACCAAACTTTTAACATTTTTCAGGTGAAAAATTATATCAATCAAACACAATTAATTACAATTCCCAATAAAATAATGTCTAGGCACAATTCCCTATAATTCATTTTCTTTCTACTCATTTTCCACATTCGCAATCAAACAGACCCTTACTTGGAAAATGTCACATCCGAAGAAAACAAATTTCACTTTGACCGTTTGATTGCAACGATGAAATGGAAACCGAATTCCAAAGTATAACCAGTTTATANAATCACTTTAAACTGCATTTTCTTTATTTTCACGGAAAACGAATTCATATGGGTTTGGTGGGTTTTTATTTTTCAACTAACATGGAATTCCAATTGGTTGTTTGATACGAAAGTGTAAATGAAGTTCGAATTTCAAGCTACATCCACTTTAAACTTGTTTTTTGCCAATTTCATGAAAAATGCACTCCTATGGGGGTAATTGAGGCCCTGTTTGGGAGAAATTTTAATCAAGATTTTAATCAAAATTCTAGCCGTTAACTATCAAATCAGCCACCATTTTTTACTTTCCCTCTCACTGGTGGGGCCCACAGGTTGACTATAACGGCTATAATTTTGATTAAAATTCCACAAAAATTACTCCCAAACACGCTCTGAGTTTTTATTTTCCAATTTACATGGAATTGGAAAGTCTTCCACCTTTACCAATCAAACGGACTGAGCATAATTAAAACATATATACTTTCACCTTGTTACGACTTCACTCCAGTCACTAGCCCTGCCTTCGGCATCTCCCTCCTTGCGGTTTTTTGTACTCATTTATGCTTCTAAGTCCACTCTCCAATGGGACTGAATAAATAGAAAATAATAATATTTCAGCTTATTGTATCAATAATGAATCACACAAAACCTTAAAGTTTGTTGATAACAAGAGTTGATGTTTCCACGGGAAGGAATTATCTTAAAATTTGCGAATAAACCTCGAACCAGTTAAATGTCTCCACGGTTAAACGCCCAACCAAAATCATGAAACGAATAAACTCAAATTTGTTGATAACAAGACTCGATATTTTCATGGGAAAGGAATCATCTTAAAGTTTACGATTAGTAAAGTTAATAAGCATATTTCATATAGATCTCTCAAGAATTATTGCAGAAGTTTTCAATGGGGACCATATAACTCTTTCAAAATTAACCAAATGGAGATGCAAAAGAAAATGATCATCTTCTCTTGTTTAAAAAAATCAAGCCAAAAAGAGATGATATCAGGCAAATTCCCTTTAACTTCCAATGGAAGCACTTCAATGTGTCAATTTGATGGAAAGCACAAAGGCAATGTTGATAGCTACTTCTCATGATATATATGTCATGTTCCATTTATAGAATATGCCCCGTTTGATCTACATTATTATCTCATTAAAATGAAAAGTATGACCGTTATCCATCACATCAACATTTAAATTCCAATTTTCTATCTCTCATGTGGGCCACAATAACGACTATATTTTTCATTCTTATTCTACAATAATTTGACTCAAATAGGGATATGTAAAATACACATAACCATATAAAAGAGGGTGTCGCATGGAACAGGATGGTGGAGGTCGGGTAGGAATAGGGGTGATGGCAGCAACAAAGTTGGGATTTTTATGTAAGAGAGACGAAAGAACACGTGCTACACTTGATGGTGGGGTGAGATGTGTTGAGAATTAGAAATTTTAATTGTACCATCAAGAGTAATAAAATTGTAGAAAAAATGTGTGTAAAAATCGCAAGATTTATCGAAATTCGTCCCAATGTGAGACTATGTTCTCTTCTATTGCTATAGTAACTCTACAATTTGAGAGAGAGAGACAGGCTTAAGAAAAATTAAACACTCTTATCTTCTCTAACCTCCCTCGATTTGCGTACTAATTCCACACGGCAACAAGAATTAGGTTCCATAATTTAGAGTTTGTTTGAAAGGAATTAAAATCCAATTAAAATTGAAAATATAGTCGTTATTGGATCTCACTCGTCTAATAAAAGTCAACAATAACGGCTAATTTTTTAATTTTAATTCGATTTTAATCTCTGCCAAACAAACTCTTAACAGGGTGGAGGGTAGGGGAGCAAAGGGCCATCTTCTGACTTCCACTTATAGGGGTGATGGCAGCAACAAAGTCGGGATTTTTATGTAAGAGAGATGAAAGAACACGTGCTACACTTGATGGTGGGGTGAGATGTGTTGAGAATTAGAAATTTTAATTGTACCATCAAGAGTAATAAAATTGTAGAAAAAATGTGTGTAAAAATCGCAAAATTTATCGAAAGTCGTTCCAATGTGAGACTACGATTTCTTCTATAGCTATAATAACTCTACAATTTGAGAGAGAGAGAGAGAGAGAGAGAGAGAAGCTTAAGAAAAATTATACACTCTTATCTTCTCTAACCACCCTCGATTTGCGTACTAGTTCCACACGGCAACAAGAATTAGGTTCCATAATTTAGAGCTTGTTTGGAAGGAATTAAAATCCAATTAAAATTGAAAATATAGCCGTTATTGGGTCTCACTCGTCTAATTAAAGTAAACAATAACAGCTAGTTTTTTAATTTTAATCCGATTTTAATCTCTACCAAACAAGCTCTTAACCAATTCCAACAAGGAGTAACATGTATAAGAACTGANGGTGGAGGGTAGGGGAGGAAAGGGCCATCTTCTGACTTCCACTAATATATTCCAAACACATAAACAATTCAAAAGTGAGAATTTCAATCAAATGATATGATCCCCACACAAATTCTTTGTTCTGGAATTCAATTATTCCTTTCATTTTCATTTAGACTAAAGTTAATTGCCAGCTTTATGCAGTATGGCAACAGATACAGGCCTGCTACAAAAGCTCCTTTACCCTTTACTGCTAATCAAATTTAGTTACAAACAACAAATTAATGTTTTCTGTTCTAATCCTAGCTAACCAAACATTAATCATAATTCATCAATTATTACAAGACTATATTTGCATACAAAGAACCCTAATTGTAGCCAAAGCTGCATCATTTTGCCTGTAGATGGCCCAACACTATTCTATCTTTTAACATGGCATATCCTACTTTTTTTTTTCCCTTTATCCTTCTTTCTTTCTTTGGTACAAAGTCAGGAGGTCCACACTTCTCCTATCTTATCAATATTCCTATTCTTTGCTTGCTAGGGTTTCAAATAAGCCAGTTGCATTAAACTACTATTAATGTTGCCTTATCTGGTAGTTCCTCCGAATGTCGGGGTCCAAAACAGGACTGATGTTTCGTGAGTTACCGGATAAGTGCTGGAAACCGGTACTAAACATAGCCCTCGACTTCTAAGATCTTGTCGCGGTCCTTGTTCAGGAACCTTGGATTTATCAGAATTCTGAAAATATGAGGAAGATATTATGAGATTTTTAAAAACTAACTAGATTACATGGTTGAAGATTAAGAATTGTAGTTTTATTAATTTCAAATCTTAATCATCATGACATTAATGTGATGCAAGACTATTTCTGTACCTGCTGGGGTTGTATTGGAGCTTCACTTTTCATGTATGAAGTACTTAAGGCCTGACATTATACAGAAGAAAATATTAATTAGTACAAAACCTTGATTTTATGAGCGAAATCTATCGCGAAAAATTCTATAATTTGTAAATGATGTTCTATAAGACTTACGCCGATTTGTTCATGTAGAAATGTTATGTAGTCAATAGCTTCAGAAAGCACGGAAGCCGTATCAGTCTGAAAAATCGGATTCAATATTTAGTCATACAAGAAGTTTTGTTTAATAATTCGAGATAAAGTGAAGAAATTTTTGGAAATTGTTAACATATACCTTTCCAAAAGGTGAAACTAATTGTTGAAGAGCAGTGATTCTGTCTCCCATCTTCTCTTTTCTCACCTAATCATGAACAAAGATATCGTCGTGTTATATGAATTAAGAAAAAACTGGAAATAATCAAAACTTCAACTTTTTCTCAAAGTAAAAGTTTAAATTACCTTAAAAGCTGGCAAAGGTGATGGCGTTTCATTCTTTGGCCTTTTATTTGATACTTGAGTGCTTGTTTTCTTTGCTGTTGTACCCAAATCCCGAATTTCTGAAATATTCTTTTGCAAAAAATGAACACGAATTTTACTATCTTAAACGAGAACGGGAAAACCCTAGTTAAATGTTTACAGGAAAACTTTAGAACATTTTATTACCTTCGGTTTTTCATCTAAGGCCGGTGTAGGAATTGGCGTTGGCAAGGAAGAAAGGAAGCTATGTGGAACGTCATCGGATGCGTTCCAGAAGGGAGTTTTATTGGTGAAATATATATTACCAGGAGGCTGTTTTTGAGGCACTGTTGTTCTTAAGAATGTCTGAGGAAATTCACCTGTGTTCGATCCGTAGTTCATTGGATACGGAAAATTCATGGGCCGTTTTTTGTATGCCGAATGATGTGGCTGATTTTCAGATAACAGAAGGCCATAGGCTGCGGAATCCACCGGAAAACTGGTGGCTAAACCCTGCTGGGATGTAATTGTAGTGCTTTCAGTTTCACCGGTGCCATCTAAAGAATAAACCCGGTTGATTTGCTTGTATTCATTCACATTAGAATCCTCAGAATTTGCAGAATATAATTTCTCCCTCCATTGATCTTGAGAAGGTGCTGCACCAGTTACTTGATGAAAATTTCTATTTGAATTGCTCAAATCTTCTTGAAGCATAGAACGAAAACTGCTCTCAGTTTTTTCTCCTCCACGACTGTCCAAAAAATCAAAAAAATTTCATTCATGCAACAAAAAATGTACTTGAAAAGTAAAAAATAAAACTGAAATTAACCTATTAGACCTACATTAGGGACTGGTTCCAATCCATGGCTTGAGAAGAAAGGCCTAAAGCCATCATGTGCAAGTTTGGGTCGGCTAATAAGGCGCCACCGGAAGATTGATCTTGCCCTTGCAACTTATGCGAATCTTGGAATACCATGGAGCTACCGGGAACTGTCCCGGTATCCACTGAAGACCTTGCTTTGTCATCCACCATTTCCATCGTCCATCCAAAGCTTGCTAAGCTATTTAAAGTTGTAGAAATCGAAGATTTTTGTGCTGATGATCCAGTTTCAAATCTGTTTCTTGATGTATCCCACCAGTTTCCTCCACTTCCTAGGTGAAATTCATCTGCCATGGCTGTGTCTAAAAATGGAACTCTCCTTTTTCAGTACTAAAAGTAGGGTTCTCTCTTTTCTTGATTCAGATGCTTATTCTTTTCAAGGTTGCCTCTCTTCTTAATTAGGTTTTGGCATAAATTTTTCAACAAAATGAAATTAAAATTGATTTGATGCATCTGAGTATTTATACCATCAAACCTAAGATATTAATGACCAGAATTCATGGTTGACTTTTTAAAGAGTGAATAGACAATTGAAAGGAAATGTCATTTGAAAAATTAATCCTTTATAAATAAATAGAATACTTGGACAAATAATCTTTCTTGGACATTGTCTAGTCAATATACCATTGATGCTACAAGACAAAATTTTCCACCTCATGCCCACAAAAAATTGTGTATTCAAAACAATTATTTTGGCAAAAATCCAGGAAATCCCCAAGAATAAAGTCAGCAATAATATTCATGTAATTGGATTGACCTACAAGTTTAAGGTTTTATTATCTTAATTATGTTGTGGACTCTAGGTTGACTAACGATCGAGTATCTTGTTCAACAAGTTTTTTGTTTCAAAGTAGATTGAGAGTTCAAGCTGATATTAAATTAGGATGAGGTAGATTTACAAGCCACATAGCTAAATAAGATTTAGAGTACTGACAATAATGTGAGTCCCGACCAATATACGGTGTCGTTAAAAGGCTATAAGTAACGCCATTTTCAATTAAGATAACTAGATACAAACTTGAAAAAATATACGTGATTGTTATACTGCAAAACCTATGTATTTAAAGAAAAGAAAAATACCCTTTAATTATTAAAAAAATAGACATTATTAATTTATTGCAACTATAATTTCTTTGATTTATAAATAGAAAAAAACTTATTCCTCCATTTTCGGCCAATTGCCCGAGCTTGTGATGATAGTATCAACTTGGCTTAATAATTGAGTAAATGGTCAAGTATGCATTTCTCGATATAAAATACCGACTATCTTCGCAATTTAGTCCATATTTGACCATCATTTTTTAAAATTTATTTTTCTCGAGAATTCATTTTCAACAATACATTTAATATGATCCACGACTTTTCAACTCTGCATTTCATGAACTATAAAAATCTATTAAAAATATAATTTTAACAAAATCTAGTCGGGACTTAAATTATGTCCTTTAAAAAATAATGGAATTCAAAGTGAATTAAGATTTTTTTTTTCCTCCTTTATTGAGAAGAAAGTTTCTATTTATCATAGTGGGAGAGTCAATATCAATGACTAATGCCATCAGATTAAATTCAGAAAGCTATGATCTAAAAATCAAATACCGCCAAATTAAAAGTAGGAGGTGAGTGGAGAGGGGAGGATGAGGTGGTGGCGGCGGCGGCGGCAGGCGGCAGTGATGGGCGGATGGTGATGGTGGTGATCATTATTTTGACTTTATTTAATTATTTTAAAAGAGTCAACGAATGGGGTCCACGCGGCAAACGAGCGTGCGGATACAGTGTTTAAAGATGAGCCTAAGGTCAGCCCAAAAGTGAATAAGCCATAACACACTTAAAAGCATTTCTTAATCTCAATAATTTCACATCACTAACATCATTTTCATTTTGTTTCCTTATCATGTTTTCAAGTCCACCTTCACAACTTTCCCATCTCAAATCCTCAACTTTTTAAAATATCTGCCTAGGGTGTGGGTAGGTGGGTTGGTATTACACCCGATACTATTATGTTACACTCAAGAAGTCATTTGTGGGACGATTTTATATTGATACTGTCATGTATATATCCTTAAATCGTGATACTTCAGATTTCGAATCATTCAAATTATGATACCTCAAATGTTGAGTAAGTAAAATAGAGAAGCAGAGTGGGTAGGTGACCTACGCAGCGTCCGAGATGTCGTGATTCGAGTTTCGAAATATCGTGATTTGAATGAATGATTCTATCACGTATGAATATAAAAAAAAAAGTATTTCTCGTCATGCAGAGAGGGTTTAGTATGTAATCTACACAATATAAACTTGAATTATTTTTCAAAATAGGTTGAAATGTAGATTTGAACTGAATATAAACTTTTAGGGCATGCTATATCTTTATATGGATTAATTTTTATTCCAATACATGAGGAGGTGCGCTTGAGTATAAGAAAATGTAACAACGGAAATTCTAATTCAATATTATACACCAAACTTGTCTCAGAATCAAATAGTTGTGTTTGTATATACTTTCAAACTCCAAAGATCATTCTGTCAGTGTGTGAATACACTTTTAATTAGAATTTAGAATAGAATTATAAACTCATGCAATACGTTTGAGCTAAGTATGCAAGTCAAATTTGTCATATTTTTAGTATTTCGCGATGCAAATAGAAAGTTTTTATTTTTTATTTTTTGAAGGTTGATAGAATTGATCTTTAAAATTTTGAAACATAAATAATCATTTATTAGAATCTAAACTACATAATGAAGCTTTTAAATTGAAACTAATTGATTTTATTATTGTTTTAATTTTTAAAACAATTTCTCTATTTTATTTGTTGAATCTCAATATGGAATTTTTTTTTTTTTTTGTGATCTTAATTATTATGTATGATTATGTGCATTTTTTTTTGACACAAAAGTAAGCATAATGAAATGGATAGAATGTAAAATAAGTACTTATAGATGGAAAATAAATTACTTTTTTTCCAATAAAAAGAAGAGAAAAAGGGTCATAATTTAGATATGTCATCATGCAAGAAATCATGCTGCTTAATTGTTGCATACTAGGTTTAATCCCACACGTCAGTCCAATAATTAATAATTATTGTGATCATATAGGTAACTTGGGTGTGAATCAAATTCTTAAGCTGTCTCTACTCATTTCTTTGGGGTCACCCTTTAAAAACCCTTAATTGTTGGCTAATTTGTCTTGATATATTACTATGTTTACAAATAACCCAACATTAGTAGCATGGCTATAGACTTTTATGTCTGGTGGATGAACGAATAATTCTGTTCGAGTTGATTAATTATTTGCTTAATTATCATTATATTTCCAAATAGGGTTTATGAGCAAAAGGCCGAATAATGTTATTTATCATCAGGGACGGATCTAGGACGGGATTACAGGTCGGGCTAATACGTAAAAAAAATAAAAAATTACACATGGTTTTTTTTTCTAACTAAAAAAAATCAGTGGGTGGGGGCTGGGCCCCTCCATCCGTCCTTGTTTTTCATCGTGATGATGAAATATTGATGATGTGACACTCATTTATCCCTCACATTTGTCTATCTCTCATGACCATTCTCTCATAAAAATTGAATTGTCTAATTCTATTATTTTACTTAGATTGTCACATTATCAAGAATTCATCATTATAATGATAAATAACATTATTCATTTTAATAATTGTTTTATGAATGGTAAGATGTTTATGTTTGAGTCTTATAGGCCATTAATCATCCAAAGTAAAGCTTAAAAGCATCCAAACTATGTCTTCAATATGTTCTATACCTGTAGAATAGATTTCTTTTAATCTTTCTTGTCATTTTTCACCTGAGAATATTTTTTATAAATGGGCTGTTATATATATCTTCAAATATTAAATAACATATCATTGCCCACAAAATGAAGTACAATTCAAAGTTGTGTATCAAAATTATTTACATTTGAAGTTAGGCAGTCGAGCAAACTTGAGATTTATCTACCAAACTAGATATTTTCTCAGCTTACTCGACTGTTACATAACAAAGTCGATACTTAGCATACTCGACTGTTGCATAACAAATTTGAGATTTGCCCAATAAATTTGAGGTTTTCCCGCAAATTCAAGATTTCACCTACTAACTCGTCACTTGTTTACAAAATTCGATATTTATTCATGAATTTAAAAAAAAAAAAAAAATTGTTGCTACTCCGTTATGTTTTATTAATTAGTTATTTAATTTTTCTAAGAATACTTTAGGCCCCTATTTGTTTCCACTCTTGACCTCTTTCTCTCATAGTGGGCCCCAATATTTTGAAAAAATGAGTAAAATTTTGATTTTTATGTTAAACCAATTTGAAAAAAACAAGGGCTAGATTAAAAAACACTCCCCTCAAGTCCGAACCGAGACACATTGAGAAGATGAGTCGAAACCGGCTCAGATTGCAAACCAAAAGCTCGATCATAAATTCTTGTCGAGTCGAGCCTCTAGCTTGAGCTTCCGAGCCGGCTTGATCTTGCTGGTTGCAGCCACTAGTCACCATATTATCTTTTCCTTTCCTTTTAATCATAAAGAAAAAAAAAAAGGAATAATATGTAGTTTTTACATCAGCATGAGGTGCACAAAATGACAAACTCGACAGATTTGTTTAAATTTCAATAAGAAGTGATGAGCTCAGGAAAATAGTATAAGTCTGACCATATGGGGTCCGAGTCAAGACTCAGTGCGTCACATTTTGAAAATTCAATGACTTTTTTCTCCTCCACATATTCTTTTCCACCCCCCAACAACATTTAAAAGTCAACCAGAAAATTGAGTAAAATTGATTATTAAAGAAAGAATTTCTTTTATTGCATATTATAAAATATGTTAGGCAATGATGATGAGGATGACAAGATTTAAAACTTTGAGGAATTAGGCTATAATTTCTAGGTTGTCACGAGATAGAGAGGGACGAGATTCAGGATGGCATCTCTTACAAGATTCGTATTCTTCCCAACTCTCAACCTGTCCTTCGCCAATTGGAAATGGAGGCAAGAGGTCGCCCAAATCCATGTTGATGGAACTGAGGCTGCTCCTCCAGAGAGAGTTGAACGATCCACGTCAGGTGACGAAAGTCTCTTATGAAGCCTCCGATTTTACGAAATATGGGATAGTATGGTAGTAATGGACGCAAGTAAGCTGGCTAGTGGCTCGCAACGGCTCAAACGGGCGGGGGCTCTCTATTTGCTTGCAATGCCGGCGAAGCTAAAATATACACAATTTAAATCAATATATTTACGAGCGGAATATGCAGTGGTTAAATCACTCTCTTAAATTGAGACTTGTACTGGTAGACATTATGTATTCAATTATCACTTGCTTTGTAAGCCCCTGTTTGGTCCAAATTAAAATTTAGATTTTAATTTAAGTCAAAGTTAACGATTAATTTTAACTATACATTTCATGGGTTCCACAACTTGTTAACCACTCATTTCATCAACTTTTATCAAAATTTACTAAAATTTCGATTTTAACTCTTGTTTGGTTCGGATCAAAATCTAATTAAAATCTCAAGTCAAAGTCAACAATTATTTTAACCATACATTTTATGAAATCTACGACTTTCAACCACACAATTTATCAACTTTTATCAAAATCTACTAAAAATTTGATTTTAATATCTACCAAATAGGAGCTTAACAATTACATACAATTAATTGTGATTATTATTATCTTTAAATTGGGTTGTTGGATTTTTCATAGCTACCCACAAAAAGAAAAGAAAAAAGAAAGTCTTGGGAAATTTAATGTTATTTAAATTAATTTTTTAAAATGTTTTGCATAAAGTTAAGGGGACGTTGATTTGTAAACTTGATATCTCAATAAAATATTGAATGTACTCATGAACTATAAGAAATCTTACAAAAAATATTATGTAATCATCTTAAATTTGTTAAACTATATTATCATTTCTAATATAATGTGCTTTTGGGATTGACTAAGTTGAATTTGAGGAGTTGAAAATAAAATGCAATATCTACCATCAAGCGTGACAAGTAATTGAGTAAACAATAATTTGAGTTAGTGGGCACGTGTCCCATTACCAAATTGGCCTTTTCTTCCTCAATTGGTAATTGACCATTTTTTAAGTCATAAATTCTCGATGGTTGATAATTCATAGGTAGGATTTTTTATTGGAAAATGCTATGGGTACGTAAGTGTAAACATAGGAGAGGCATTAGCACAACCCTTTTTTTATTTTACTTACTGCATTTTATATATGAACGTGTCAAACAGGCTTTTCAATCAGTTTGCTCTAAAAGCTATTAGGGTCCGATTGATTAGTTTAAATTTTATGAAAAATGTCGCATTCGAAAATTTTAATTTCTAGTTTGGATGTTTGATATGAAAGTGAAAATGAAACTCGAATTTCAAGGTACAATCACTTTAAATTTGTTTTTTTACTAATTACATGAAAAATGCATTCCTATAAGGTACTTGAATTTTTATTTTCCAACTTACATGAAATTAGAAAGTCCTTCCATCTTTGTCAATCAAATGGACCCTTATAGTTAGACAAAGCACTTCCACAAAATTATCCCACAATATTCAAAAATAACTTCTTAATTTCAAAATTAATATTTTACTTTCAAAAGACTTGCCAATTGGACACTCTATATATATCTTTCTATATATAAAAAGTGCATATTTAACGGAATTTGTTGGTTTAACGGAAAAACTAATGAAATATGTTGTTTTAACGGATTATGTAACGGAATTTCTTGTATTAAACAGGCAAATGCACCTTCCTTCAGCGTTTTTATTTTTTCTTCCTCAATTGGTAATTGACAATTTTTTTAGTCATAAATTGATAATTCATTGGTAGGATTTTTTATTGGAAAATGCTATGGGTACATAAGTGTATTCATAGGAGCGGCGTTAGCACAACCTTTTTTTTTTTATTTTACTTACTGCTTTTTATATATGAACCTGTCAAACAGGCTTTTCAATCAGTTTGCTCTAAAAGCTGTTAGGGTCCGATTGATTAGTTTAAATTTTATGAAAAATATCACATTCGAAAAATTCAATTTCTACTTTGGATGTTTGATATGAAAGTAGAAATGGAATTCGAATTTTAAAGTACAACCACTTTAAATTTTTTTTTTTTTACTAATTTCATGAAAAATGCATTCCTATAAGGTACTTGAATTTTTATTTTCCAACTTATATGAAATTGGAAAGTCCTTCCATCTTTGTCAATCAAACGGACCCTTATAGTTAGACTTAGACAAAGCACTTCCACAAAATTATCCCACAATATTCAAAAATAACTTCTTAATTTCAAAACTAATATTTTACTTTCAAAAGACTTGCCAATTGGACACTCTATATATATATATATATATAGTATCCTTTGAAATCAACATGCTTGGCAAAAAGTATAATTAATTAAAAGTGACTTTTAATCTTAATAAAAAATGCTCGTACATATTCCTACAAAAGATATATATTTCATATATGCGATTTCCAATAGCATTAAATGTAATAATTGACTAATTTTACTATATTATTATTTTTATTTTATTTTTTTTAACGGTTCAATTTTGAACAACTCTCTTTTTCCTTTGACCCGACGGATCACAAACAAGTTGGGCCTAAAATTGTTTTACATATGTGGAAATTACACAAAACAAGAGTTTTTAAAATTCAATTTCAAAATTCAGATATAAGGTTTCACTTTTCAAAAATCAGATATTGAATTAATAATTAAATATTATGCACACCCAAACCCTAAATTTATTTCATTTCTCTCCCTTCTCTCTCTCTTCATTTCTCTTCCTCTTCTCCCTCTTCATTTCTCTCCCTTTTCTCTCTCCGGCAACCGACGGCCCTTTCAAACTTCGACAACCGGCGACGAAGGAGATATGCTAGACGATGCTGCTGGCGTTAGACGCTGCTGAGAACGGCTCAGATCATCGCTGCTCCGGCTACAGATCAGGAGGTGTTATATGGTGCTGGCGATGGTGTAGGATGCTGGCGGTTTTGGTGTGTTTGGGTGGCAGTTGTGGTGGTTTTGATCTGGTAGAGGCAGTGGTTTTTGTTGTCAGCGTTGGTGGTGAATCTCGCAGTTGTGGTGATTTTTGTTTGGATTTAGTTGTGGTAGATCTAGCGATGATAGTGATAATTTTGTAGTTGAAAATGATTGTCGACGGTGGTGGGGGGGGGGGGTTTGACGACGAAGGTGGTGGTGGTGCTGCTGGAGGGAGTGGTGTGGTGGTGGTCACAAATGATTTGGTTGAATAAGTTATTAATTTAATAAATTTGTGACCGATGAATAAATTGTCAAGTACAATTTTTTGATTCGTGATCGATGAACAAATTGTGATTTACAAATTTTTTAAATTGTGACTGTAAAATAATTTGTGATATATGAAAATTGTGATTTGTGACCAATTATATGGAATCTATGACCAAATTATATGGAATTGCGATCTTAATATATTTAAATAATAAAATATATGGTTAATTAATTTATTTATAAATAAAATTAAAAAATTCTGAAATTTGAAATTTTAAACTTAATCTCTTAAATTTGAAATTAGTAAAACTAAACCTCTTAATTATGAAATATTCCCTTTACATATTCCATAAGATCAGGGCCTCGAATGTTCTGGACTTGGCCCAAAGAAGTAAGTACTGTATAGTTTTAGTGAAGCCCAAAGCTTCCAAGGCCTGGTACAAATACTGTTGCACATTGAATTTTAGACACGAGTGTATTTGATTGGCTTTATTTTTTCGTGAAAAATGTCATTTTTTTCATCCAAATTCCTACTTTTGTAGTGTTTGATTGACATTTTTTTCATGAAAAATATTTTACAACTTTTGGTCATGTGACCATATTTTCCTCAAAAAATAAGGAAACATTTTTTTAAGGAGATGTGATTTTTATTTTCCAAGTAATTCACTATCTCTTTTCTCTCTTATCTATCACTTCTCTCTCATCTACCCACCGATAAAAAATGAACAAGTATAATATTTTCTAGATTTAAAACTAAATCAATCAAATAAATTTAATTAATAATTTCTATGAAAATAAGTTCTAAACAATTAAATTGTCTAAAATTAATTTTCTTTCCATACAAATTTCATACTCGCAATCAAACACACATTTATAGAAAATTGGAAATTATGCTATGCACTCCTTTTTGATATTATTTTCAAGTGAAAATTATACTCACACCTTATTTTATTTTGAAATTTTAATTTTACTTATATTTTTTTATGCTGCAAACACAGAATTTCTTAACGATATAAACATAACACTGAAACAAACAGACTCTACCTTCTTCATAACATCCAACCACCACACAGCCCAACCCAACCCAACCTAATCCTCAACCTCACCCCCCACACCCCATTGCTGCAACTACCTTCTTTTCTCATAACTAGTCTTTCTCCCGTGCGATGCTCTAGAACTTGAAGGCTTTTGTAAGAATTTAGATT
>OU503055.2:17736395-17747493 GCA_912172775.2 Fraxinus pennsylvanica
TATTTAATTTAATTTAAAAATATTATTATTAATATTAATTGTAAAATTAAAACCTGATTTTTGATTAAATAAACTAAAAATCTGATTTTTTAAAAGTCAAAACTAAACACCTTGTCTATGCTAATTTTCTCTATTTTTAATTTTCTTTAAATTTACTATTTTGTCAAAATTTGCCAGGATTTGGGCCTTCTTTTTATAGTCCTAGGCCCATTTCATTTACCAAACAACACCTAGGGAACCCGGCCCCTAATTCGCCTCTAGAAAACCCTATTTCTCTCTTCCCTCGTCTCATTTCATCACTTCCCCGCCTTCTTCTTATCAATCACACAGAAAAAAAAATATGGGTCGTGTAATCCGGGCACAGCGTAAGGGAGCCGGTTCCGTTTTCAAGTCCCACACCCATCATCGCAAGGGTCCGGCCCGATTCCGTTCCCTGGACTTTGGCGAGCGCAATGGCTACCTCAAGGGTGTAGTGACTGAGATCATACACGATCCTGGCCGAGGTGCCCCACTGGCACGGGTCACCTTCCGCCATCCCTTCCGGTACAAGCACCAGAAGGAACTGTTCGTCGCCGCCGAGGGTATTTACACTGGTCAGTTCCTCTACTGTGGTAAGAAGGCCAATTTAGTGGTTGGAAATGTCTTGCCCCTTAGAGCTATCCCTGAAGGTGCCGTCGTTTGCAACGTCGAGCACCATGTTGGTGACCGTGGGGTTTTCGCTAGGGCTTCTGGGGACTACGCCATTGTTATCTCGCACAACCCTGAGAATGGAACCTCTAGGTGTGTTACTTAAATAGTTTCTCTGATTTATTTAAAAATTGTTTGTATTTTAATTTTCTGCTTGCAACTTATTGTTGAATTGATTTTAATTTATTGTTTTGGATTTTACCGGAGTTTGAAATTAGAAGTTAGCATCTGTCGAGCTGTTTTACAGATTTAATTTTCATGTTGCCTCCTATTTTGTTATGTAATTTAATTATAGGGTATGTTAGGAGTTTTGAAATGCTGCAAAGTCAATGCTTTTATAATTTGCTTGGTCTTCAGTACATCCATTTCATGCATTGTATAAACATGAAACTGTAGGAAACAGAGTATTGATTTAGTTTTTAGCTTCTGTTTTCTTCGCCTACCAAGTTTTTTTATTTTTGGTAATAATTAGCTCAACCTGGGATTCTGATTTAAGAAAATTTCTCATCATTTACTTTGTTTGGTGTATGGATTTCACAATCTGATGCTCAGATATAGTTGTTTTTGATGATTTTGGTGGCACATCTGACAATGTCAATTGTTTTTTATATTTGAGACAAACTCTTCTGTATAGCGTATGCACATGAATGGTGCATCTGTGATTGAAGTAGTTGCTATTGATTGAGGAGCCTTATATGATCAAATGCATTTTTAGCAGTATTCTGAAAATGTCTAGATGGCAAACCAAGCTTCAAGCTTTTAGGAGCCTAAGTGGGCTTAGACGAAGCCTGGGAGTAGAAAATTGTAAAGCGTGGCTAGGAGGCATGGCCAAGCTTCTCTCATAGGTGTTCTTTTTAGAACACTGGTTTGTTAGTACTGTATCTACTTGAAATGTTTATTTTTGCGTTGTGACAGCTAATTATTTTAATTTGAAAACAAGTCTTTGATTGACTATATAGTTGGTGATATTTGTGTATTTTGTGATTTTTTTAAGATGGAAAAACATATACTTTCTCCGTGTATGATGAAAACCGGATTATGCGGCTATTCTCATTTTAATTTTATCTTATAATACGTCATGCAAGTGTTTGGTGATTTTAAAAATAAGTTTTAAGTGATACCTATCAAAAAATAATAATAATAATAAGTTTTAAGTGATGTACCAAACTGAGAATCTTTGTTATGGAGCATCTTAAGTTGGAGGGTTAACAAGTTCTTATGGTTGACAGGATTAAGCTTCCTTCAGGAGCCAAGAAGATTGTGCCCAGTGGCTGTCGTGCCATGATTGGCCAGGTTGCTGGAGGAGGACGTACTGAGAAACCACTGTTGAAGGCTGGGAATGCTTATCACAAGTTCAGAGTGAAGAGGAACTCCTGGCCTAAGGTTCGTGGTGTTGCTATGAATCCCGTGGAGCATCCCCATGGTGGTGGTAACCATCAACATATTGGTCATGCAAGTACTGTTCGTCGGGATGCACCCCCTGGGCAAAAGGTTGGTCTTATTGCAGCTAGGAGGACTGGTCGTCTACGTGGTCAAGCTGCTGCTTCAGCTGCTAAAGCTGATAAATAAATAAGGATATGCAGATTTTAAGTATGTTTGTGTTTCTTGTTATTGTGTCTTATTCAGACCGCATGTTCAATTGTGACTGCTATTAAGGATATACTAGATTTTGTTTTGACTGGCTGTGTTAGTTTCTTTCAGTTATCTTATTTACGGGCCTTAGCTGGTGGGCACCGACACAAGGTACTTATTAGCTCCTTGTTTGGTGTTCATTATTTTCAAAATATTTTTTTTCCCGCCTATTTTTAATCACATTTTTAATAAGATAATATTATGTTCAATTTTTTTTTCTTATTTTTGAACCACGCATTCTCCAATAGAAGACTATTTCAAAATGTATTTTGGGCCAAAAAATAGGGCTCAAATAGGCGCTAGATCGAATTTACTTGTTCGATTTGATAGAATGATTTTGCTCCTAGCTGATGATCTATAGCGATTCTTCTTTTGATAATAGGTACTGTAATTGGTATTCTTGTGATCGGTTTAATACCAAGATAACCAGAAGTTCCATCAAATTTTTTGTTTTTTCCTTGATACTCAAGTTCAAATATCCCATGGTTGCTTAGCGAGGATTCTCGTACATGGTGAATACCTCATTTCGAACCTTTTGTCTTCCTTCAACGATTTTTTGTTTGGGAAATTATCATTTTGTAATTATGCTATTGGTACGAGTTGGTTAGCGACTCTCTATTTCATCGTGGATACGGTTGTAGTTAATGTGGCTTGGCTTCCCCCTTCGGCAAGTTTAGGCTTTCATGTAGGTGTCTTCAAAGATTTGATCAAATTATTTAACCAAATTGGCTTACCCCTCGACAAGTTTTAGCTTTCTTATAAAGTTCTTCTACACGAAGAAGATTAAAAAATGGAAGTTTTAACTTTCTCATAAAGTTCTTCTATGTGAAGTCGGGAAAAAAAAAAAAGTCTATCAAAATGGCTCTTGGATCTTTTTATTGGTTTGAGATTTTAGGGGCGAGAGGGAGAGGGAGAGGGAAGTCAACAAATGAAGTGGTAGATAAACTACTCCCAACAAAAAGCCTATATTTCAATAAATAAACATATACACTAATATAATTAAATAATATTAATTGATTAATTAATATATTTTAAAAGGTTATCTTCATAACAGTTGTTAATAAACGGAAATATTACAATTGAGATCTCCAAACTTTTTACAAACAATACTTAGGTCCCCAATTAATTTTTCCTTACATGTAAATTCAAACTTTCAATTTCAAAACACGATATGAGAGAGTAATATTATTCATCATTAATTGTAATCATCCCTAGTTTGGTGGCGATGAACTACTTGATTTATTATCCACTGCATTAAATTGCGTCACATCCCCATTGGACAATGAATCAAATAACAAATTATTAACTAATCTAGTGATGGTCATTACTAATGAAAAATAGAATTACTTAAATATAATATAGTAACAAATTATTTTTTTGCTACATATTTTACATCAATCTATCATTTCAAAATACATTCTCAAAAGAAAATGGGACTCAAACGTACCCTTAAATTTAAAAATATAAAAATAAAATAAAATGAGAAGCGTTGCGAGCTTGTTTTGACTGGTGGGTATCGTGTTTCCTGTTCTCACCTTGATTCTCCATTGGGCAGGGAAATGCAGGGTAGGACAAGACAAGAACATGTATTTTGCCATCTTTATGGACAATGGGGATTCACATTCGTCGAAATTAAAATTTTGAGGATGCATATGCCAAGAAAATTTAAATGGAGACTCAAGTACTGCATTTTAAAAAGTTTGGGAGCTGCATCTGTAATGTTTACATAATAAATAAATATTAAATACACGTCCTCGATCACCAAAAATTAATTAGAAATAAATAAAAAAATCCCCGTATTTCCCGCCGGCGGCTGAGTTTTGGTGGCGCATCAACTTCGATTTTATGATAATGACAAAAGAAACCTTTGGTTGAAAGCCATGCCACCCATCTATAATAACACCAGATTACAAGTTCAAGCACGCATGAAACACGCACAAAAAGAGAGAAGATTGATCAAATGGCTTTAACCAATCGATGACATATTCTATTCATATAACTGTAATCGCCATTTTTCGTATAGAATAGAAATAATCATAGGTTGTTCCTTCATAATCTTTTTTCTTGGTGGGTCTTTTGTGTGTAATTATGAAGTTTTTCTTGTGTTGCGGGTCTGGGGCTCGGCAGCGGCAGCAGCAGCCACCGGAGGAGTCGAGATTGCTGGTGGTGCCACAAGCTCGCCCCATCATTGGGCGGAAGCGGGGAAGGGAGAGGCGTTGTAGGGTTCTTGATTGGAGACCTTCTCTTTCATCAATTTTGGAGGATAACGTTTTGCCGGAGAGGAATCAGTTACAACCACCGCCGCCGCAGAGCCTTAGGAGGAAGGGTGGTGGTGCATCCATTTCAGCTCGAGATCGTGCGCATTCTTCGCATCAAAATGGTGTCAGGTTACATCTTTTCCCTCTTCTTACGTCGATTTGGTGATTTCATGGTGCATTCATTTCGATTTCATTCATTTACAGGCGAGCTCCGGTTCCAGCAGATTTGCCTATGTTTTCCCCGTCGCCTTTCTTATTTCTATAGATTGTGAAAGATTAAATTGTGTATATATGGAACAAATCAACATTGAACTTGTTCTTGTATCTTTTTCATTGGTTGAGTTGTATATTGATCTGCTTACCTTGGAATCTGTAAATAAAAGATGTGTCTTTGAATTATGTTCGGTACAAAATACTAGATAACCTTAAACAAATCATTCTTCAGGTTTCTCAATCCTTGATTTGTCATTGTGTCATACAAATGCTTGTTTATGCTAGAATTCCTCGACCAATCCCATAAACCCCCGACACCATAAAGGGTGTTGATGCAATGGAGAAAGAAGAAGATTTTATGTAGAAGTGAGGCTAATGTGAAATAAATAATTTTTTGGAGCATTCATTTTCGGAGAATTTTGAGTGGAAACAGCCCAATAAACGAAACTATGCCTTTTTGGCTTGAAGTTCGACCTTTTTCGGCCAAATTTCATGGTTTAAGGTTCCAAAAACACATTTTTCTATTTTTTTTTGGATAATTTTGTTTAATTCATTTCCTCATGGAATTTATTTATTTATTTTTTTTTGGTTTTTGTTGCCTAAACCCTTAGGCCAGAGTAAGAGTAGCCTATCTGTCTAATCACCGAGTCCGAATTTCTCCTAAAAAATAAACAAATAGCAATTGGAGTTGCAGGGACGTAGAGGAAGCATCCAATTTGACATTAGAAGGGGCTTTGACACGCCGAGGAAGAGAATAAGCTCTTTCCTAGGCCCCTAGAAAAATCAGAAGTAGTCAGGGTTGCAAATTAATTATGAATATTAAGAATTTTAATTTTTGTCATTATCTAGAGTTTAGTTGAATAAATATTTTATTTACTTTTTTGCATACGAGTTGTAAGCTTGAGGCAATTAATTAGTAAATTTAATTATAACAAAAAGTTTCAAGAAAGTTTTCAAAATTATTCTCTCTTCTGTACTTGGGAGCGAATCTAAAGCGCACGCTGCATATCTTACGACGGTAGAAACAAGTTCAAGTTCCACCTTATAAACAAACAACAAATTATACGTTCCGGCCACGCCAAAAAGTCCCATAACACCACCCACATACCATTCTGGACAATCTTCAATGTTCTGAACCATAGTGTCCCTGTCGCAATAGCTAGGGGCTTAAGCTTTCTGCCCAACTTGTCTAATAGAATAGCTGCTTATAAGAATGCAGGCATTTCTGCAGCATGTCATCTATGGATGTTTTCTCCGGGTGTTAGAGACTCTGGCGACTTGACCGGAGTTCAGGTTGAGTGGGGTCCAAAGATCCACAGTCTGACTTTGTCGACTGTGGTTTCTTGTTTGTACTTCACCGGGATTGGAGGCTTTTAAATGAGGACACACCCGCAGACAAACAAAAACAAAGAAACTGTGTTACACTTGTAACTCTTGGCTGCCACGGCAGTCATCGCCACCACTTGTAACATATCATGTTACACGGCTATCACTGTCCCGCCACCAGAAATAAGAGTTTAATTGGATGTGTTATTACAAGAATAAAAATAAACTAGTTATCATCGTATATTTAGAGTCAACTACATAAATCATTTTTTGTCATGGCTCATAGTTCATCGTGGCATCGATAAAAGATTCAAAAACAACTAGATCTTTAACAGTCACAACTCTTCATTTTATTTTCGATCTATTCTCCCATTTTCTAACTTTTTTCTACTGTTATAGTGAACTCCTGTAACTCTTATTAATACGAGTCTCTTTAGTCAAATAAAAAACATGACAGCGCCACCTAAATAGTATAGTTTCATCCATTCGTCCTTAATGAATGCCTTCCTTTTTCTTCATGTGCCATTTCTATCACAAATATTTGCATTTTTTATCTTATTCATTCTTGTGAAAATCGATCAGCGTGACTGGCAAACGCATGAGAAAAGATAAACTGCTTCAGTCTACAAGAACATGATATTAACATATATTTCCACTATCAAAATTGATAACTAAACCACAGAAAATTATGCAGATTGTCTGATGGCTGATACAAAGGGTTTTCAAAATTCTAAAACACGAGTCTCTGTCATCAACTAGGTATTTCAACAATTACACCATTGTATCTGCATTTTTCAGTGCCAAGCAGAAGCTGAGATCAGATTCCTCTCCTTCCATCCCAATAGCATAACCCCGTTCGTTTCAAATAATGTAAAATGCTCTGAATAAGATCTTAATAAGCCCCTAATCACTGAATTGACATAAGAATTCAGAGGAAATTGCCGAAAACCTGCCATCATAAATCTCAATCTCCACTTGCCAAGGAGCTCGTGACGTTCCACTCTCTCCTTGCCTTCACAGGCTATAATGTTCACAATATCTCTCGCCAGACAGTGCTGTTCCACATTAATGCGCTCCTTCCGGTCTCTGGGCATCACTTCATCTATCGACTCGAACATAGCCAGATAATAGTCTAAAGTTTCGATAAACCTTGGAACAAAAGGCTCAGTGTTTGTGTTTGATTCTTGCTCCACCAGGGTGACCACCTTGGGAGAAAGTGATTTCACCATCCTCAGAAGCTTGTCTCTTAGATTGGACACATCAACACTCTCATCAGGGGTGTGGTGGAGCTGCAAAGGGAAATTCACGGCCAATGCTTCTCCTGGTCGAACATCAAGCATGTCCCTTGTGACTTCAGGAGCAAAAGCTGAAATAGAATGAAACTCAAAAGGTAAGTTGAATTTCTCTGAAATTGCAGCCAGACGTCTACCGATTGCGGCGATACAATCTCCACGTGCATATTTTGAAACTGGATCATCAATCCCAGTAATTCGCACACGTGGAGCACCACCAGGTCTTGCTGCAAGTGCCTGTAAGAGAGTCATCCACTGAGTTCCCCGGGAAATCTGAAAGTCTATGATGTGAATACTATCATCATTTCTACATGCTTCCGCGATAGCACCATTTGCAGCCATGTAACCAAACTTTAAATAAGGACATATTTCATACAGAATATGCATGTATGAAAGCAAATCCTTGCATTCTGGTTCCTTACGGTTCAAGGCCTGGTAAATGTGGGTGCCAGATGATTCTTTCCTTGCTACCAGCCCTTCAACCAGGTAAGCACCTAGACGCTGAATTGGCTCTCCACTAATAGAGACAGCGACACGAGCCCGTTCTACTAGTCTCTCGAATTCAGCCAATTTGTTTTCAAAAAGAGCTCTAGCACATGCAATCAGCAAGTTTTTAAGATTATTTGATGGGTTACCCTTCAATGTCAACTCCTCCATCGCTTTCTGACGTCTCTCAATACATAGTTCACCACCGGAGTTGCGAAACTGGGAAATATAAGATGACTCAGGTTGATGTGAATGTGACGATCCCTGCGATTCCTGGTTCCAAGATCTTGACTGCTGACCAGGTGTTTGGGGCCTCTTATTTTCCCCTAATGAAGGCTCTGAGGTTGTCACTTCCTCATCAAAATCTGGTGCCATAAGAGCAGTCTCCAACTCCTGCAGAGCTTGTTTTATGTTCTGATTGTGATTTGCAATCTGAAGATTAGAAGGTCCACCAGAACGAAGGAGTAGACTATCCTGAGGGTTCACAGGGGACGGGCTTAATTGTTGGAAATAATTGTTGTAATCCAGTGAAGAATTAGAAAAAGGGGTGGCTTCAGAAAGATTATCTGTGGAAATGTGCTGCTCTTGACTGTCACCATACGCGGTGAACGTCTCAGGCATTAAGTGGGTAAAGAAAGGTGAATTGGGTAAGATTCTTTTATCAAAATTTAATGATCCAAACAGCCTAGTAGGTATTGAAGAACCGAAGGGATAAGAAGAGTATGACAACTCTCCACCTGCGACACTATATCCAAATAAATGGGAGTCCATCTATGCACTGAAAATTCTCAATCTAACTTTCGCAGTTTGAAAAAGTGTTCGTCAATGTCCCCTTTACCCGTAAGAAGATTGACCTGTAGTACAGGAACACATAGATTACTAAATAATTACTTCCCTTTCTCATCAAGAAGAAAGACACATACTTTCAATTCAGCTTTAAGAGTACCCAACTTAACAGAAAAGAAATTCTAAATCCCAATTAAAGCCAACACGATGAACGAGTTTAACTTAACTTCTTTCAGTTACCACAAGATTTGATTATAGCTCATTTCACAAAAATCCCAGCTAGACAGACCGTCGAACATAACATATTCATATACATCTTAGACCGAATTCAAATACCCCCAACAAAAATCTCCCAGTTTCCCATAATCAAAACTAATTCAAAGAATCAGAAGCAGTTCTAAATACTTCAAATTTGCAAGAATAAGCAAGCAAAACACCAAATGAAGATGAAGTACCTGATAATGGAGGACCTTCGGCTGAAAATAAGAACTCAAAAGTGAAGTTATTGGGTCTCTGATTTTTTTATTAACTTGTATGTTTTGAAATGTAAACTTGATTATTCGAATAGAATCGGCAGAATTGAGTGAAAAACAGGTTGAGATGTTTATATATATATTAAAGTGGGTTTGCCATGTGAACGATTTCTCTCCCGGACCAGGGACCACACGTTCGACGCTGTCAAGAATTCAACTTCTTCGCTTTTGGACTCACGCGCTTGTGCTGGAAGTGTTGAGAACTTTGCCTAATGCCAAGCCTTTCTCTGATATTTTCTTATAATATTTTTTACTTTTTCTCTTATTTTGTTGCTGAAATTTAACTTGTAATTTTGTTTTGCAAAAAAAAAAAAAAATTATTTTTATCAGCTATGAAAGTAAGAATGTCAAAATTTGTCGAAGTAGAATTACTAAGCCCATGTTTGAGCCATATTAAAATTTTCATTTTCATTCTTCTACTCATTTACAATCACACATTTTCAATAAAATAATATTTTTCATCACATCAGTAATTTTTCCTTCTTTTTTAACCATACATTCTCCATCAATCTACTATTTCAAAATACATTCTTTCAAAATAACGTGGCTCAAACACACCTTAAATATTTGCAGTTGATGATCATTGTTATAAAATTCTTATGTTCGGTTAATAACTTCTCAATCTTGCTAGTTATCAACATTTGTGCGAGTGTGTGATCATTTGTTTGGGATAAAGTCAAATCATTTTTTATAAAATTGAAAGAGCATCATTTTTTATTCTCGTAGTATATATTTTTTATGAAAGTTGTGAGAGTGATCATAGTTATGAGATATCAGAATATAGTTCATCCTAAAGTTTTGAGACCTTTTTTTCTTTTACTTCACAAAATCAGCTTACAAAAATCTTTATTTTGTAAAATTAGTTAAAGTTAAGCTTTATCTATAGTATAAACATATATTTCGGTTAATAATGATATAAACATACTATTTTAGGGAGATGCTACAAATACATAAGGGTCCGGGTTTACATCCCTTCACATGAAGTGAGATTCGCGCACAAATTATGTGAGGGGAATGTACACTTCGGAGTGTACAAGTATCATTTTCTCTTTTCTCCTGAGCATTACAAAACTTAATGCGTTTTAAAATTGTTCAAAAGTGTTTTCTTTTCCTTTTTTTTAAAATCCAAATCCGTGTATTAAATTCAACTTTAATTTTTCAAAAGTAAGTTGAGTTTTAACCCATTTTTTAAAATTGTGTTTGGAAAGTATTTATAAATTATAAAAATGAATAATGTATTTATAAATATCCCAAAATGTGAATTAAAAAATGAATAAAACATAGGCTAACTAAAATAAATCCATTTGATCGCAATTGCACGCGCCATGAACGAGCATTCACTAAAATATAGAAAGAGCCGAGCCGTGAGGTCGACCAATCACGATGTGACAATCCAATTACTAATTGACGGATTAAAAATCAACGGACATTGACCAATTTTCAATCTTGACTAATTTGACCTGACGTGGCAACGCGGTATAACTACCTGCACCCTTCATGAAGGAAAGGGAATTTTCCCAGAAATGTTACAGGATGCAGCTGTGGCAGCATCCTGTCCATCTGTATTTTTTTATTTTTTTCCAAAGTTTGAATCTGCACTGTTGATTTCAAAAATCTGTAAAAATTCGGTAAAAATTCCCTGTACTTATAGCTCAACTCTAATTAGTTTGGGAAAGATCCTTTTTCGTATTTATAACGTAAACATGAAGGAAAATATTTTTTCCAAATATATTTGTTTGTCTTGGAGGTTGAGGTTCATTGAAAACCTAATTATGGAGGTTAAGGCTCACTTGAACGAATCTGCATCATTTACTAATTTTCTTAAAGAACTGCTATTTGTACAAAAAAAAGTGGAGCCAGAATTCAAACAAATAACAATTGGCAA
>OU503055.2:17775445-17804119 GCA_912172775.2 Fraxinus pennsylvanica
TTGTTCTAAAATGCGCGCTTAGGCGTGCCTAGGCGCGCTAATGCAGGCTAATGAGCGCAAATGCGTGCCTAGGCGCGCGAATTTTCGAACAAAAAACGTCAAACACGCATTTTCCGCGCATTGCACCAATTCAACGCGTTTGGTCCCCCCTTCGCGCCTAGGCGGCGCATTTTGGCGCCTTTTAGAACACTGCTTTGAAGTGTCCACCCCTGTCTATTGTGTTAAGCTTTTGATAATATTTACTCGATGAGCTTATGTATGGGTATTTAATCTAAATGAACTAATGAGTTACTTGAAATATAAAACGAAAGTAAGAAATACAAGATTTCAAGTGGTTCACTTTGAATGCTAGAGTTACGTCTATCAGATCATTCTAGGGGCCTGTTTGGTACAGATTTTTATTTTCTACAGTAAATCAATTCTCATTTTCAACCACACATTCTTCAATAAAATAATATTTTCCATCACATCAAAACTTTTTTCTTCTTTTTCAACCACACATTTCCCATCATATCACTATTCAAAAATCAATTATTCTCCCAAAAATCCCTACCAAACACACTCTGAGTCACAATCCACCATTATGCCATCATCAACGTAAATTTTATATCCACCTGTATCACATTTTTAACTCATTGAGAGCCTGTTTGGTACAGATTCTCATTTTCTACAGTAAATCAATTCTCATTTTCAACCACACATTCTTCAATAAAATAATATTTTCCATCACATCAAAACTTTTTTCTTCTTTTTCAACCACACATTTCCCATCATATCATTATTCAAAAATCAATTCTTCCCCCAAAAATCCATACCAAACACACTCTAGAACAATCTAGTAGATTTCTCTAGTAGGTTGGTATTTGTAATCGTACCCAAGCTACTTCAGAAAGTTCGTAACGAGGCTATAATGATATCACAAATCGGGGAGCATAACAGCGATTTTAGTTCAAACTGGAAAAAACCGGATTGTAAGTCACTGGAGGAAATCCCAATCCATACGAACTTTATCTTCCAAACGAGCCTCAAGTTATTTGACGGGGACTGGTAATCGCAGTAGCAGTTCACAGGGGAAAAAAATTCGAAAGAAGAAGAAAAATGACAACAATGGCGGCGTTGCAGAGCTCCTTTACATCTCTGTCCCTCTCCGCCAACTCTTTCTTGGGCCAACGCTTTTCTCCATCTTTCTACCCGCCTCTGGTATGCCCTTCAAATTTCATCGCTGTTTTTTTCCCCATATATTGCGACCTTTAAATTCTTGCTTCTGCTAAAATTCTTGAAATTCTCAAGTGGGTCTTCGTTTTATTATCTTTATCGCTGGTTTTTGTATCGTTTAGGGTGCTTTTTTTTTTTTTTTTAATTCGTTAATGATTTTATATTTAAAGCATTGCTAGGGGTTGTGCGAGGATTATCAGAGCTTTATTATTAATCCACTGACCTATTCATGTAGCAAGTTATTTGGGTAGTTGCTGAGCATTAGCAGTTCTTAAGTCGAATCACAAATTTGTAATGCATATCCAGCTACTAAGCTGAATTAAAATTTTGTATTGTTTTGTCATAATTCTTGTCAATCTCTCAACCGTTGACTCCCCTATCAGAACAACGTGGAGCAAATCATAATCCTCGTTATCTAAAAGAGTTAAATTTAGATTTATATAAAGAGAGCTCAGCGGCATTGAGAGGGGTTTTTTTCTCCCATTTGAGTTGCAAGAGGAGTCATTGCATGCTATGCCTCAATTTCTCTTTGATGGAGAAAGTGTATGCAAATGAGTCAGAAGTAATGGGTTGGCTTCCCAAGGACTATTATAGATAATATAGGGTGCTTAGCCTCATTGGCTTCATGTCTACGTGTTGAGAAGTTCGTTTTCCCTCAGTTTTAACTTTTAGTTATCTTTGTATATGAAGTTAGTATCCAATTTCCTCTGTATGAATGAGGATTAACTGCATTAGTCTTGCTGTCGAGTAAGAGGGAAATCTCGAAGTGGCTGAATTATATGATAGTACATTTTGCATTTTCTGAAGTGGAACGTCTAACCAAGTATTATAAAATGAGTGGGTTAAATTTTGATCCTTTCTTTTTCTGGGACTCATAAATATTAAAAGGTTTTCTTTCTAACAAGGATATTGTTATTGAAGCCTGCTTTGTTTCATTTTTTCAAATGCCAAATTTCAAAGAAACTTTGTTCATCATTTTATAATAGTCCGTTGCTGTACTGTGCAGGTTAAATCAACCAAGAAGCCATGCTCCATTGTAGCAAAGGTTGGTGCTCTGGCTTTCGTTTATCGTACTTGTAATTTTCTCCCTCCATGAATAAATGTAAGTAAAGATCACATGTCAAAAGAGAAACAGGAATGAACATCTGGATCAAGAAGTGCTATACTTACCTTACATTCTTGATGGCTTTCTAGACTTGAAGTTGAATAAAAATCAACGAGTTTGAAAAGTTTTTATCTGGACTAAATTTTAAAGTCTTTTTTCTGTATTTTAAATCTTTTGATGATACAAAGCACATGATTAGAACGTTTGGAAAGACGTTATGGTGGCCTTTGGTAAGTAGGAAAAGGATTGATTGTGGTTTTGATGTTCCCCTGAGTCCGTTTTTAATCTCAAGTTTGGCATAATTAGTTTATTTTAGAAAAAATCCTTTTTAGGTAATCCTATTTCTTGTTATGGGATTAGTCCTTGCTCACCTGCTCATGGGTTTTTCGTTCCTAAACTACCAAGAGGAATGAGTGACATTTTTACCCAGCGATAAAGGAGGGAATAAATAATATTTTGAGATATCAAATACACCTACAACCTTGAACGATTTATGAAACGCAAGTACTAATAAGGAAGTTAGTGAGCTGCTGCCTGCATTATTTGTATGTCTCATGTCTGTGCTATACTATAGGAATACATATGCCAGGAATAAAGGGGGCAAGTACTAAAAAGAAGTTACAAAATTGTGTTTGTTGATAAGTAGCAATCTTAGGTAATAATGTTATGTATATGTAAAAAACTTCTGAAATTCATCTGCAGCTCAAGCGATGGGAGAGGAAAGAGTGCAAACCAAACAGCCTACCAGTTCTCCACAAAATGCATGTTAAAGTTGGAGACACTGTAAAAGTCATCTCTGGAAATGACAAAGGTAAAACCGGAGAGGTTGCCAGGGTTATCAAGCATAACAGCACCATAGTTATAAAAGAAATCAACTTGAAGACAAAGCACGTGAAGAGCAAGGAAGAGGGAGAACCGGGCCAAATAATCAGGGTTATTTTCTCATCTCCAATTTGTTAAAAACTTACATTTTCTGTTGCCAATCTCTTTGCATCCATGAATTTAGAGCTTTTCTTATTATCTAATTGCACTGTAGTGCTCTACTAATATATGTCGTTTTGCTTCAGATTGAGGCACCTATTCACAGCTCAAATGTAATGCTGTACTCTAAAGAGCAAAATGTGGTTAGCCGCGTTGGCCATAAGACCCTAGAAAATGGGAAACGGGTTCGTTACCTCATCAAAACTGGAGAAATTATTGACAGTGCAGAAAACTGGAAGCGAGCGGTCAAAGAGAAAGCAAATACAGCAGAAGTAGCTGCGACTTCTTAGGAGACCAATTCTTGAATCTGCTTCCATTATATTTTTTTTGAATTCTGAAATTTCCTTCTCTTCTTTGTAATAATGTATATGCTTCAACATTCCATTTTTGTCTACCAGGTTGATTTATAATTTGAAGGAAAATTAATGTCTCCTCGT
This sequence comes from Fraxinus pennsylvanica, assembly GCA_912172775.2. NCBI lineage: Eukaryota > Viridiplantae > Streptophyta > Magnoliopsida > Lamiales > Oleaceae > Fraxinus > Fraxinus pennsylvanica. The sequence continues at coordinate 17,779,184 of OU503055.2, forward strand.
AAACCAAATAGCAAAATTAGGATTGGCACTTTTGTGTATTCTTCCTAAAGAATGTGAAACAATGGAACTCTTGTGCAGCATTAGCAACTTTCGTGCTACTTACTGTATAAAAGTTGCAAATTCTACTAAATGACATGGACGATGTCTAAACTCACATTTGAACGTTAAACTTGAACCGTGGACTTTAGATTATCTCAATTTAGTCATTCAATTTCTATTTTTGTTCATGTCACATTTTAACAACACAAAAACTGATTATGGTTTTGTAACTAAGGCTACTCGAGCTAGATCAGTTAAAAGAAGACGACTAATAGAATTGGAGCAACTGGTTACATAGAGTCATGGCTCGTGAAGTCTCTCCAACAACGTTATTTATAAGAAGATGGAAGCTTCAATGAAGCTGTGAGAGGCTGTGAGTTACAGCGTCGGAGCCAGCACTCGGCAAGGTGGCACAATTGCCTGTGCTGCCTCCATCGGAATTTACGAGTTGGATTTGGATGCAACCCACTCGCTTCGCCATTGTTGCAGTCACCAAGAGCTTGAAGGGCAGGGATGGAGGAAGATGAGTGTTGGAATTGGGAATTTTTACTTTATTTTATTTTTTAATTAGGCCCATTATCCATAGGCGATAGGCTGCTTTGTGTTGTGATTATCGTTTATCGATAGGCCTCCTAATTCCTAAACGATTACGCATACACACACAATCCAAATCCTATCTTCCTAGTAAATGTGGCGAATTCAAGAATGTTGGTGAATTAGTGCGTCCATTAACTATTGACCATTAACGGTCAACGACCCCAATAGTGAGGTTGTTTATTAAAATTAATTAAATACTATTGAAAATTCTTTCATCTATATGTAAATGCACTAAAATGTAAATACCTTCTCATACAGGTTATGGATCGATTTTCATACGTATACGATATTTAGGTTTTAGTGTATTTATGTATAGATTGAAGAATTTTTTATATTATTTAATTAAATATTAATAAGCAACCTCACTATTGTGATCGTTGATTGTCGGCGGTCATTGTTCAATGGTCAATGACCGTCCTAACTCACCAACATTCCTAGATTGGCCACTGGCTGTGACGGTGTAATTCACGTTGCAGCATCAATGGAATTTGAGGTTCCTGCTGCAGAAAATGACGGTAATATACTGGACTTCAACTTATTGGAAAAGATGCATCAAAAGGAGTCAAGTGACAGTACTAGGTTTACTTGTTTTATGAAGCATCATTAGTTGCGTCGATTTTCACTTTACTCGTTTGATGTTGCCATTGTTGATGTACAGCATGATCACATCGGTGTAGGAGGGGTGATCAGGTACCATCGCGGCACTGTAATAGACTATTACTGCATGCATGACGGGGGTACTACTCGACCAAGGTTGCTGAAGCCATTGCTATTCAATCTGGTCTGGTCCTTGCAAGAGAGACTGGTTTTCGACTTGTTATGCATCAGTGCGATTGAAAATGCTAGTCGTGCTGGATGATGAGTTAGGAAATTCTCGAGTACGGTTCTAAAGGAACGAATTCACCTATGACTTAGCCGTTATGGCTAGAAATTGTGACGACTCGATTCTTTTAGAACTTTTTGTGCAACATATGATATCTCTAAAGAGATCTTATGAGTTAAGCCTCAACACCAAGAAACTGTGGTAAAAAATTATGCTTTGAAAATGTGACATTAAGTCTTGTAAGTAAATAGAGTTTATTTTAAATAATTGTAAAGCTTGCTTGATTACGAAGAAGTAAATCAAGTCATGATGAGCGACCTACAAGTGGTAGACGGAGTAAAGAAGCTCAATAATTAGAACTATAACACATGGCAAACTTGCATGGAGTCGTATTTCCAAGGGCAAGATTTGTGGGAAGTTGTTGGTGGAAGTGATGCGATACCACCAGAGGAGGTTGGAGCTCTGAAGAAATTGAGAATTAAAGCGGGTAAGGCCATGTTCACTATTGTGATCGTTGATTGTCGACAGTCAATGTTCAACGGTCAATGACCGTCCTAACTCACCAACATTCCTAGATCGGCCACTGGCTGTGACGGTGTATTTCACGTTGCAGCATCAATGGAATTTGAGGTTCCTGCTGCAGAAAATGACGGTAATATACTGGACTTCAACTTATTGGAAAAGATGCATCAAAAGGCGTCAAGTGACAGTACTAGGTTTACTTGTTTTATGAAGCATCATTAGTTGCGTCGATTTTCACTTTACTCGTTCGATGTTGCCATTGTTGATGTACAGCATGACCACATCGGTGTAGGAGGGGTGATCAGGTACCATAGCGGCACTGTAATAGACTATTATAATTACTGCATGCATGACGGGGGTACTACTCGACCAAGGTTGCTGAAGCCATTGCTATTCAATCTGGTCTGGTCCTTGCAAGAGAGACTGGTTTTCGACTTGTTATGCATCAGTGCAATTGAAAATGCTAGTCGTGCTGAATGATGAGTTAGGAAATTCTCGAGTACGGTTCTAAAGGAACGAATTCACCTATGACTTAGCCGTTATGGCTAGAAATTGTGACGACTCGATTCTTTTAGAACTTTTTGTGCAACATATGATGTCTCTAAAGAGATCTTATGAGTTAAGCCTCAACATCAAGAAACTGTGGTAAAAAATTATGCTTTGAAAATGTGACATTAAGTCTTGTAAGTAAATAAGTTTATTTTAAATAATTGTTGATTAATTAAAAGAAAGTTATTTTGATATTTGCTGAGGTTACTTTTGGAAAAAGTAACATTTTTTTTCTCAACTTAGAAGTACAACAAAAATAATTTATCCTAGTATGCTGCAGAGAAAAAGTAAATCTCAAAATCAGTAACTTTTTTTTTTTTTTTAAATATCGTTTAGTACCAAACATCGTATAAGATAATATACCCTATTTCTCCTTAATCCTATCCCGCATTATCCTTAATTTCTAATGATATCCGATATTATATACATGGTACGAAAGACACTCTAAAAGCTTGAAACTGAAAGTCAAACTCTTTTAGTTAAATAAAACACTTTTAAAAAATTATTTTAAACGAGTTCATAACTTTTTTTTTTTTGGCTTTTTAAAAGAACTGCCAAACGATCCTTATTCTTCTAAAAACTCAATATATCCTCCTAGAGTTTGGGGAGACTATTTTCTTAATTAAGATTCTCGGCTCACCCTATGATAATTACACTCTTTTTTCCATTTTTTAATTATCTGTTTCTTGTTTGAAATTTTAAATATTTTTTACTACATGATTTTCATATTAATGTGTTACATGCTCAGGGGCGGACCCAAACAATTTGTCTTGTGGGGTCAAAAATGAGAATTCAACAATGTTTAGAACTACATATCATTAACGAAAATAAGTTAATACGCTATTACAACTGTAGCATACGCGTTTTCATACCCTGAAAACGTCGCATAATTATATCGTTATCAATATTATTAAGTACATCGTTTTCAATATATACAACTAAACTATCATTTAACCATTGATCTCTCATCCTACTATGCAATCGATTCTTGACAATCTTCATTACAGAAAATACTTATAAACAATTCTATTTTAAATCACCAAGTTAGACAAACTGAAAAAGCTATTGCACTTGTTATGTAAAATAACGCATGATTTTTCACTTAGATTTAGCATTTTCATCGACCAAAGAAAGTGGTCGATGAATATGACACCCAACCAGTTATTAATTTTCAACGATCNTCATATGTCAGTGGGTCCCGCAGCCTACTATTTTCTGCAGAAACGTACACATCCTTCAAGCTCATATGTCAGTGGGTCCCGCAGCCTACTATTTTCTGCAGAAACGTACACATCCTTCAAGCTCATATGTCAGTGGGTCCCGCAGCCTACTATTTTCTGCAGAAACGTACACATCCTTCAAGCTCATATGTCAGTGGGTCCCGCAGCCTACTATTTTCTGCAGAAACGTACACATCCTTCAAGCTCATATGTCAGTGGGTCCCGCAGCCTACTATTTTCTGCAGAAACGTACACATCCTTCAAGCTCATATGTCAGTGGGTCCCGCAGCCTACTATTTTCTGCAGAAACGTACACATCCTTCAAGCTCATATGTCAGTGGGTCCCGCAGCCTACTATTTTCTGCAGAAACGTACACATCCTTCAAGCTCATATGTCAGTGGGTCCCGCAGCCTACTATTTTCTGCAGAAACGTACACATCCTTCAAGCTCATATGTCAGTGGGTCCCGCAGCCTACTATTTTCTGCAGAAACGTACACATCCTTCAAGCTCATATGTCAGTGGGTCCCGCAGCCTACTATTTTCTGCAGAAACGTACACATCCTTCAAGCTCATATGTCAGTGGGTCCCGCAGCCTACTATTTTCTGCAGAAACGTACACATCCTTCAAGCTCATATGTCAGTGGGTCCCGCAGCCTACTATTTTCTGCAGAAACGTACACATCCTTCAAGCTCATATGTCAGTGGGTCCCGCAGCCTACTATTACCTGCAGAAACGTACACATCCTTCAAGCTCATATGTCAGTGGGTCCCGCAGCCTACTATTTTCTGCAGAAACGTACACATCCTTCAAGCTCATATGTCAGTGGGTCCCGCAGCCTACTATTTTTTACCAACGAAAATGAAATTTAATGAGCAAAAAGGGGGCCAAACAGGGGCATAATAATAGGGAAAAAGTAAAAACAAAAAATAATGGGAAAAAGTTAAAAAAAAACTCAAAAAACAAAAAAAAATTGTGGGGTCATTTGACCCCACATGACCCCATGTGGGTCCACCCCTATACATGCTTATGCTTGTAACTTATACACGATACGTTGCCCCATGAAGAGCAAGAATGTCAAAGCTTAAAAGAAGTGAAGAAGTTACTAGCGGATACTCCAGATGGTTCTTTACATAAATTAGACCTCATCGAGGCTATCCAAGGTCTACCATTTTGTAAAGTAAATTGAAAAATCTTTAAAATACGTATATGCCACTTATCTTTGTACTATTGCTCTTCGATTTTGATTACTTAGACAACAAGGATATTATGTCTTATGTAGTAAGAAAACCACTTGACTAAGTTATTGTGCATCTTAACTTGCACATCTTTTTAAGGGTACTGTTATCCCATGAAAATGAGCCTAGCCAAGATGCCTAAAAGTGCATAATCGGGGTTCACCAAGTGGCTAGTCGAGGTGCCTAAAGAGGCCTAACCGAGGCTCATTAAGTGGCTAGACGAGGAGCCTAAAGAGTGCCTAACCGAGGCTCCTTAAGTGGCTAGACGAGGTGCCTAAAGAATGCCTAACCGAGGCTCCCCAAGTGGCTAAGCCTAAGTGCTTAACAAGTGCCTAATCGAGGCTCCTTAATGCTTAGCCGCGGCTTTTTGAAGTGCCTAACCGAGGCTCCCCAACTGACAACTCCTGCATAATATCAAGGTGTTTGATTTTCTTCCTTTTCTTATGTTCGAGAATGTAATATTGTGGCATTTCCCATATATTCATGTTTATTATATGCCGAGTCAAAGTTAACAATTAATTTTAATCTAATTCGCCCCTGTGATAATTGTGAATCTAATTGGACATAAACCAATGAAAAAGGAATCCTTTTAGGTTAAGAGCGAGAGAGAGAGAAGAAGGGGACGCAGACGTCAATAGGAAAGAAGAAAATAATTCCAGTTTTTGTACAAGAATTTGTCCAATAATCGTGGAATTAATCACGTTCCGTCGTCAATTTACCGAGAGATTTTAGCAAAGAAGAGAACGAAGAAAAAATTGTTGAGGTTCGTGTGGCGAAGACCAACAAGTGCTCATAGAATATTTATCTTGTTTATTATAATTAAACTTGGTGATGTCTTCCAACTTTTATTTGTTTGATTTCAATATTATGAGTGGTTAAATACTTTTTATGTTAGGGTGAACGATGTAGCTTAATGTTTTTAATATTTGTTTAAATCCAAGATTTTAGGCCACTTTAATGCGTGTCAATTAATTATTGCGTGTTTAATGCTTAAGTTGTCTACATAACAATCGATTGATTTAGGGATAGTACTGAGACCAAGTATGTGATGTATGATTCTAGGTCGTGCAATAAATAACATAGGTATTATAAGAGATCGAGAAATGATTATAGGTTATGCGATCCATATTGAATTCCTATATGTTAATGCACTCATATGTGTGTGAATTTATATAGAGATATAGTAAATTCTGACATATGAATATAATTAGTGTTGCTTGAGAGAGATCACTAACCATATTAGGTTAATTCGATCGTTGGCATGTATGAAAAAAATAGTTGAATGAATTGTAATTAGATTCATTTTAAACAATCTAAGCGAAATCGAAAATCAGAACTACCTAAACTCATATCTTCTCAATCGTGTTAATTTGATTTCGTTAATTAATTTAGTAGACAATTTGATTTGATAATTGGTTACCGTTTTACTTAAATTGAAGTATTGCTAGTTTAAAAATTGATAGTAGCGTTTCTGGGATGATACTTGGACTTGATAAATCCACTTTATCACTTGTTACGATCCGTACACTTGCGGAATTATACGAACAAAACCCCCCACAAACTTTGGATATAAATTCAAACTGGAGCAATGTGAACTCGAGTTGTTCACACTATGAAGAGTCGCAATCAGCAGTAAATGCCTACCGAACGGATTCCTTCAAATGGGATCAGTTTCTCTGTGGCAAATTCTCCATTCAAACATTCAAGAACATGATATACTCCATGTTCAGTTCTTTTCAAAAAAATTGGCTTTTTTTTTTTCACAAGAGTATTAAAAGCCATACTGTTTTTGCTGCGGAATATAAATTACCCCATACCAGGCTAGGTGCTGCTTAGATGGACTAAAGGAACTCAAACGTTTCCACTTTTATAAAATCCAAGAAAGAAACACTTTACTTGCAATGGATAGGATAATAAAGATGGATACCAAAAATTTCCGGTTGTTGGGATCTTTCAGGGCCAATTTACACAGCCTGCAATACTGTGGGCACGTGGATTGTGCTTGCCCGTAAAAACTGTATCTCACTTTTTTTCTTTCTTTCAAAATGAAGAGACAGACGATATTCAAATGACAAGAAAAGATTGAGGTGATGAGGAAAGTAAATTATTTGATTAGGAATTCTGTCATTTTTTCTCTTTTACAGCCTGTTTGAGAACCATTATTATAGAAAAAAATGAGTTTTGAATATCGATTTTTAGGAGATTGTGATTAAAATGTAGGGAAATGTTTTTGGTATACGTGTAGAATATTTTATTGTGTGAATGTGTAGTTAAAAATGATCATGTACCAAACTATAAAATAAATTAATAGATATCAAACGGCACTCAGCAAGTTTTTCTAATGATAAAGAAATTTAGTCATTGATTTGTTGGCATGTAGCGGAATCCTCAACCTAGATCACATCAGCTGTCTCTATTTCCCTGTCTCTGTGATTGTCTTGCCAATGAAAATTTAACAAACAATTTTAAATTTACAAATGTAACACATAAATACAAAAAACAACGTGACCTGACCTAAGAGCATTGGGTACCTTGACAACGTTAAATGAAAACAGAAAAATCTAACCTTATCTTATAAGAATTCATAATCCTAAGACGAGAATCTACTAGCTCAAGTGAAAAATAAAGCTGGCAATTAATTAAGACTATTAAAACAATTTTCCCACAGAGAAAAAATTGCAAATGGGGCTAGTAAAACAAAGAAACCAACGCCTGGACAAAGGGCATGAGACAATTAAAGTTGCAAATTCTACTAAATGACATGGACAATGTCTAAACTCACAGTTCATAGCTAAACTTGAACCCTCAACTTCAAATTATATCAATTTAGTCATTCAATTTCTATTTTCATTCATGTCACATTTTTGCAACACAAAAACTGATTATGGCTTTTTACGAAGTCTACTCGAGCTGGATCAGTTAAAAGAAGAATCTGGGCAACATGAAAATTTAGTCATTGATTTGTTGGCATGTAGCGGAATCCTCAACCTAGATCAGATCAGCTGTCTCTATTTCCCTATCTCTGTGATTGTCTTGCCAATGAAAATTTAACACACAATTTTAAATTTACAAATGTATCGCATAAATAAGAAAAACAACATGTCATGTCATGTAACGTGATTTCCATATCTCTGTGATTGTCTTGCCAATGAAAATTTAACACACAATTTTAAATTTACAAATGTAACACATAAATACAAAAAACAACGTGACCTGACCTAAAAGGATTGGGTACCTTGACAACGTTAAATGAAAACAGAAAAATCTAACCTTATCTATAAGAGTTCATAATCCTAAGACGAGCATCTACTAGCTCAAGTGAAAAATAAAGCTGGCAATTAATTAAGACTATTAAAACAATTTTCCAACATAGAAAAAATTGCAAATGGGGCTAGTAAAACAAAGAAACCAACGCCTGGACAAAGGGCATGAGACAATTAAAGTCTTCCTAAAGGATGTGAAACAATGGAGCTCTTGTGCAGCATTAGCAACTTTCGTGCTACTTACTGTATGAAAGTTGCAAATTCTACTAAATGACATGGATGATGTCTAAACTCACATCTGAACGTTGAACTTGAACCGCTCAATTTAGTCATTTAATTTCTATTTTTGTTCATGTCACATTTTAACAACACAAAAACTGATTATGGTTTTTCACTAAGGCTACTCAAGCTAGATCAGTTAAAAGAAGAATCCGAGCAACTGATTACATAGGGTCATGGCTCGTGAAGTCTCATCAGAAGGTTTATTTACAAGAATATGGAAGCTTCAATGAAGCAGTGAGAGGTTACGATGGTGTATTTCATGTTGCAGCATCAATGGAATTTGGGTTCCAGCTGCAGAAAGTGACGATACTGTGCTCGACTTCAACTTTTTGCAGAAGATGCATCAAAAGGAGCTAAGTGATAGAGATTGATAACAAATTATGCTTTGAAAAGGTGACATCAAGACTTATAAATTCAAAATTTGATTTCCTTTCAAACATTTTGGAGCACTGTATGATCAGATAAGGATTAATAGAATAATGCTACATGAACATCAATGTTGACATAATGTTACGTGTCGTTATATCATTTGGATAGCCAAACCCTTCTAGTTGTATAAAACACTTTGAAAATTAACTCGAACATGTCGGGAAACAATTTTTGAATTTTTAAAAAACACTGCCAAACAACCCTTATTCTTCTAAAAACTGGATATATCTAGAAATTCAATAATTGTGTTTTTATTTGAATTTAGGCCTTGTTGAGCTACATTTTTATAGAATGAGAATGAAAAATATAACTGTTATTGGGGTCCACACAAAAGATAGAAAATTTGAATTTAAATGTTAATGTGATGAATAACGGTCATATTTTTCATTTTAATGAGAAAATAAGGTGGCCCAAACGGCGGCTTAATATGCAACCCCACACCTTATGGCGCATTATTTTGTTCTTATGGGAGCGGAAATATGGCTATAAATAGACATCAACCTAATTTACAATTTCAAACAAAAACAAGCCTATAGTCGCTAAAAACTTTACATTTCGTGTCCAAATATAGAATGAACATTAATGCATCATCCGCTCCTTTCTCCACCAAAAATGTGGGCATTGAGAATGTTCGTCGCTCTTTAACATATCATCCTTCAGTTTGGGGAGACTATTTTCTTAATTACGATTCTCAGCTCACCGTATGATAATTACAATTTTTTTCCATTTTATTTAATATCGGTTTCTTGATTGGAATTTTTATTTTTTGCTACATGATTTTCATGTTAATGTGTTACATGATTATGCTTGTAACTTGAATAGGATACGTTGCCCCATGAAGAGGAAGAACGTCAAAGCTTAAAAGAAGAAGTGAAGAAGTTGCTTGCAGATACTCCAGATGATTCTTTGCATAAATTAGACCTCATCGAGGCTATCCAACGTCTTGGAGTTGGTTACCATTTTGTAACGGAAATTGAAAATTCTTTAAAATATGTATATGACACCTACAGTGAAAGATGTGGCAAACAAGACACTGATCTTCGTACCATTGCTCTTCGATTTCGATTACTTAGACAACAAGGATATAATGTCTCAAGTGGTAAGAAAACCACTTGACCAAGTTATCATGCAACTTAACTTGCACATCTTTCTAAGGGCACAATTAATATATTTTATTTTATTTTTGGGTTGAAGCAGATGTATTCAACAAATTCAAGGACCACAAAGGAGACTTTGATGAATCATTGATTAGCAATGTACAAGGCTTGTTAAATTTGTATGAGGCCGCACAACTTAGAGTACATGGAGAGGAAACTTTAGAGGAAGCACTGAAGTTTTCTACCAGTCAACTCAATTCCCTACTCCTCCATGTGAGTACTTCTCAATCTGCACGAATTAAGGATGCTTTGGAAATGCCAATTCGTAAAACTGTGACTAGACTGGGAGCTAGAAAGTTCATATCTATTTACCAAGAAGATGAATCACAGAACGAAATACTCCTCAATTTCGCGAAATTAGACTTCAACTTATTGCAGAAGATGCATCAGAAAGAGCTAAGCAATGTTACAAGGTTAGCCTTGTGAAACATTATTAGTTCTACCTTTTTCTCTTAATTTCAACTGATTGTCTTGATAGTTTGATATCAAATATAATTACTAGAAAAATTGTTAAGATTTTCCGTCTGGATATAATTGTACGTAGGTGGTGGAAGGCGTTAGATAATGAAAATAAATTGCCTTTTGCAAGAGATAGATTGGTCGAATGCTACTTTTGGGCATTGGGAGTATACTTCGAGCCCCAATACGCAAGTGGTAGGAAAATGATAACCAAAGTAATCGCCATGCTTGTTATTGTTGATGACATCTTTGATGTTTATGGGACCCCGGACGAACTCGTACTTTTCGTGGATGCGATTGAAAGGTAAATCATTTCGGTGCATCCTTTTATCTTAATGTCACACAGCATGCATATTTATCTATTGGATATCTTCATGTGTAGATGGGATTTTGGTGTCATAGATCAGCTACCGGCGTACATGCAACATTGCTACAAAGCTCTATTAGATGTTTATGTAGAAATTGAGGAAGAGCTTGGGAAGACAAAAAACTCGTCCCTTGTTCACTACGTGATAGAAGAGGTAATTAATTTATTACTAATAAAACTCATTATTTTCGCTTATATCAGAAGTATGTAAGCTTAATGTATATGTGTTCCGATTTGTAGACGAAAAGACTGTCGAGGTCATACTATCAAGAAGCAAAATGGGTGTACAGTGGTTATATTCCAACACTGGAAGAGTATTTAAAAGTAGGAAAAATAACTTGCACTTATATAGTGTTATCAGCAGCTGCTTTTGCTGGCATTGGAGAGTTAGTGAGCAAGGAAGCCTTTGAGTGGATAACAAGTTATCCATCAATCCAACAAGGTTCGGAAATAATCTGTAGACTAATGAACGACATGGCTGGATTCGGGGTAAGAAGTTCTACTTTCTACTGTTGTTATGGGACATCTACAAATATTTGAGTGAAGTGTGTATGGCAAAACTATTCTTATTTAAACTAAAATTAGGGCAAACTAAAATTACGAGTGTAAAATTTTTAAAGTATTCTTATTGAAATGTTTGGTTTAGGATTTAGACTAAGCCTCCAGCACTCCTTTCTGCTCCTTCCAACCCCTTGTCAACCTCACCGCGGAGGTCGAGTCCGTGTAGTGGCTCTGCATAGTGACAATACAACTTAACATAATTTTCATAAGATCTTTATAAGCTTTGATACCTTGTTGAAGGATAGGAAAATTGAAGTTATTAGAGAATACACAAATTTATTCATTGATGATGGTCTCTGCAAACACAACACAATGATTTAGCAGTGGACTATTTACCGAATCTTAACTTGTTGTGTTTGAGTGTGTTGATGTAGTTTGAGCAGAAAACTTCTGCAGATGAATGCTACATGAGTCAAAACAAAGGTGCCACAAAAGAGGAGGCATTTAACTTGTTGTGTTTGAGTGTGTTGCTGTAGTTTGAGCAGAAAACTTCTGCAGTTGAATGCTACATGAATCAAAACAAAGGTGCCACAAAAGAGGAGGCATTTGCAAAACTTCAAGAACTAGTTACGGATGCATGGAAAGATATAAATGAAGAATGCCTTCATCCAACCGCGGTGCCAGCGCCAAAAACTCTTCTCCTGGAAATAATCGAAAATTATGCACGTGTCGCACATCTTGTGTACAAATACATAGATAATTTTACGAAGTCTGACAACTTAAAAGATGTCATAACTTGTCTACTGGTTCAACCTGTGACAACACCATGATCAATCGAGTAATTAGTGGTTGTAATGATTGTAAAATAAGGAGGGGCATGGGTCTTGAACCGAATCTACTTGTAACTCCATCTGTATCATAAATATGCGAGTTATCATATCCATATAGTTTGTACCAAATATGCCACTAACGATGAAATATATTTCCTTTCTTTTGTGAGAACGTGTTCTGATATTCCATTACATTCTTATGACTTGGCAAGATATTCACAAGGAAAATGACTTGAGAGAACTCATAAATGTTAAATTTACACTTCTTTAAGTCACCAAAAGTGACTTTTGTTGGTATTATTTTGAATTTCATACTTAATTATATGTATTTTTTGGATTGATTAGAAGAAAACCCGAAATTGGATCAAGAAGGACGACGTTGAATAAAAGTTGCGGTTTTGGAGTCAAATCCCACACATTATAAGTTGAAGAACTAAAATGCACCATTGGAAAGAAGTGAAGCCTTGAGGAGAAATATTAATTTAATTTAGCCTTGAAATTGAAATAGAAATACGAATCAACTTCAAAATACAAGTGGACTGGGAATCTAATGGGGCTTAAAACCAATGAAAAAGGAATCCTTTTCGGGAAAAATAAAATAAAATAAAATATGAGAGAGAGAGAGAGAGAGAGAGAGAGAGAGAGAGAGAGAGAGAGAGAGAGGAAGAAATAATTCCAGTTTTTGTACAAGAATTTGTGCAATAATCGTGGAATTAATCACGTTCCACCATCAATTTACCGAAAGATTTACTTTACGCAAGGAAGAAGACAAAGAAAACTTGTTGGGATTCGTGTGGCGAAGATTATCTTGTTTATTATTGTATTTCGCTTTTCTTTTTATTTTTTATTTAACTTGTGCTTTATGTAAGGGAGGTAGTACTCATTTTTTACTGTTTTCCTATTATTCTTTACTTTCACTGTAAGGAATGTAGTACTTCCTCATTTATTGATTTCATTGATATCATTTGTAACCACGGTATTCCCTCGCCACAAGTGAGGACATACTAATAAAATTTCGGAGGTACCGTCCTCCTTCTATTTTTTTTTTAAAAAAAAACATTATGCGTGGGTAAATACTTTTTATGTTAGGATAGACGATGTAACTTAGGGTTTTTAATATTTGTTTAATTCCAAGATTTCATGCCACTTTTAATACGTGTCAATTAATTATTGTGTGTTTAATGCTTCAATTGTTGTCTGCACAACAATTGATTGATTTAGGGATAGTACTGAGATCGAGAGGTGAGTATGATTTTAGCTCGTGCAATAAATAACACAAGTATTATAAGAGATCGAGAGATGATTATAGACTATGCAATCCATATTGAATTCCTATAGGTTATGCATATATATGAGTGTGAATTTACATAGAGATGTGGTAAATTCTATGTAAATTCAGACATATGAATATGATGTTGCTTGAGAGAGATCACTAGCTACATTAGTTTAATTCAATCGTTGGCATGTATGAAAATGTGCCGAGTGAATTGGAATTAGATTCATTTTAAACAACCTAAGTGAAATTGAAAATTATATCTACCTAACCTCATAATCGTGTCAATCATGTAATTTGATTTCGTTAATTAATTTAGTAGATTTTAGTTACAAATCACAATTTGATTTGATAATTGGTTAACGTTTTACTTAAATTGAAGCTATGTTAGTTTAAAAATTGATAGTAGTGTTTGTGACGATAAATCCACTTTATTACTTGTCACGATCAGTACACCTGCGGAATTACATGAACAAGGACCCCACAAACTTTGAATATAAATTCAAACTGGAGCAATGTGAACTCGGGCTGTTCACAATATGAAGAGTCTAAATCAGCAGTAAATGCCTGCTGAACTGGATTCCTTCAAATGGGATCAGTTTCTCTGTGGCTAATTCTCCATTCAAACATTCATGAACATGAAATACTCCATGTTCTGTTCTTTTCAAATTTTCGAATCCAAAAGTAGGTAGGTATCATAAATTGGCATTTTTTCGCAAGAGTATTAAAAGCCATACTTTTTTTGCTGCAGAATATAAGATTACCACATACCAGACCGAGTGCTGCTTAGATGGACTAAAGGAACACTAACGTTTCCACTTTTATAAAATCCAAGAAAGAAACATTTTACTTGCAATGGATAGGATAATAAAGATAGATACCAAAAATTTCAGGTCGTTGGGACCTTTCATGGCCAATTTACGCAGCCTGCAACAGCCCGTAAAAACTGTATCTCACTTTTTTTCTTTCTTTCGAAATGAAGATACTTTTAAGAGACTAATGATATTCAAATGACAGGAAAAGATTGAGGTGATGAGGAAAGCAAATTATTTGATTAGTTAATCTTTGTCCTTTTTCCTCTTTTATCAAGTTATTCTAATGAAATTCAGTCATTGATTTGTTGGCATGTATCGGAATCCTCACCCAAGAACAGATCCGCTGTCTCTACTTCCCTATCTTTGTGATTGTCTTGCCAATGAAAATTTAACACGCAATTATAAATTTACAAATGTAACACATAAATAAGAAAAACAACGTGTCACGTGACGTGACTTAAGAGACTTGCATACCTTGACAATGTCAAATGAAAACAGAAAAATTTAACCTTATCTATAAGAATTCATGATCGTGAGACGAGAATCTACTGGCTCAAATGAAAAATAAAGCTGCCAATTAAGAGTATTGATCTTACGAATTTCTCCAAGTACACGGTATCGTGAACAAGTAATAAAAGTACTAAGTAAAGTATTGTTCCCAAGAGTACTATGCTTTTAACTTAGGATCAATTAATATTAACTTTAATCGAATAGTCAAATTGGTCTGAAGAATTTATATTAATTAACTAATGAATTTAACTATTCTAATGAGCGAATTATGAAAGCTTTTGTAAAATTGTGTGAGATGATTACTAAGATTTTGAATCCCTCTTATTAATCCATTTTGATACAATTCAATATCACGCACGCACGCACACACACACACACACACATTCTAGTTGATCAATGTTCCTAAGTTAATTAATAATCTATCTCGAGTAGAATTAAATCTATTCTCTTGTCACGTCACATGACTTTTCTATATCTTTATAAAATGTGCTAACATGAAAGCATACATTAAAAATACTAGAACGCCTAATGAAATCATACAAACCATAGATTTATATCTCTACTCGGTGTCAAACCTTACAATGATTGTTATAATATGCTATCTATCCCATTCTCTCTCCATGGTAATGAAACTCAGAAATAATCAATCCAATTTGTAATTAAGTAATTGAAAAATATTTATCGTCACAATAACAATTATCAAATAATAAACACATTTTGTACGTCAAATTATTAAATTTATATTAAACACTTCATAACAAGGGTTCATCAATAACTTAGTAATTAAAAATCTTGTCTAGCATTGTAAAATGGCAAGAATACATGTTTAAATTGTAAAACATCACCCAAATTATTGATAAATTGAGAAGAGAAAGAATTTTGAAATCTTGAATATTTTCCACGATTTCTTGATTGATCTCCAATTGTTCTTTATATTCTTTGCCCAAAAATCAAGAATATTGGATCTTCAATCGATTGAATTCTTGCAATTGCCTCTTACTTCTCCTAAAAGAATGATGAATTAGCCTCCCCGTTCTTGTAATAATTGATGAAATATAATGTATGAAAGGTGTCTTCAATGGCTGCCCATGTTCTTGATTTATAGAAGATAAAAATATTAGGTCAAAAAACACGTTTAAATTGGGTTTCAATCAAATTTCTCTAATTTTTTAACGGTTGATGACAGGGTGATAAATAATGTAACAATTCGATAAATTCAAAGACTACTCAGAAACATTTTTAAAGTTTATAATTGATGGTAAACATTATGAAAAATATAGTGGTCCAACATCGGTGCATTTACCCTAAACAACAATAGACAAAATAAGGGAAAACAAAGGAAAAAAGTGCATATCATGAGGTCAAGTGAAGAAGAAGGTAAATTGAGATGGTGAAGAGGAAAATGAGCTGGGTCATCAGAATGGGTAATTATGTTACCATCTCAAAATTTACTTATTACACCGTATTATAATCCAACACAATTAAAATATATTTTCAATAAATACATCACAACAAATTCACAATTATTCTTCTCATATTTTCCACCTATTTTGGATTTTCTAAAAGACACAAACTTTTTAAGATTCTTGGGCTATTTCAAGAACTTGTGTTTTTACCTTGCAGATACTTCAGAATCCAGAATTCAAACCTCAATGCATATTTTTTATCTATCATTTTCCCAACTTTTGTTTAATAGGGAACTGCCACAAGGGCTCGGATTCAAGAGCGTTTAAGAGGACAACATGTCGGCTTGCTGCCGAATGGCTCCATATGACTGATGACCATGATGAAGAGTTCTATTATTATGATGACGAAGAATACTACAATAGCGATGTAATCAAATGATAGCTCCTGTTGCGCCTCACCATTGAGGCTTCTGTCAAAGTGCCACATCGTAGTCCACATGGAAAGGAAAGTCAACAAAGATCCAATTGGTCAAATGCAAAGAAATCAAACAAAAGTCGAAACTCATGTGCCGAAACACTGCATAAATGGCTGAAGCTCTTAAATGCTCTAAAGTACTGTCTAAATGGTTGAAACTGTTAAACCGAAGCGCTGCGTAAGAAGTCAAAGAAGAGCCACAGCTCTTCATACAGAAGTCCACCAATACGAAAATCCCTCCTGTCAAAGCCCTTAGTTCATCCTTAGTTGATCTGAAATCCTTGAAACTGAAGTTGTCTCTTACAAGATTTGTAGACAATTTTTTAATAATGATTGATGTAACGTTTGAAATAAAAAATGTCATGTGTGTTAGCCTAATGTATAGTGCGGCTAGCCCGTTGTTAATGTATTTATTGTATGATAGATTTAGTGATGTGAGACTTCGATCAAGGAGATGAGGCTACGTGGTTCTGATCCAACGAACACCACGTCGGTCAAAACACTATAAATAGGTGGTCTTTCTAAATTGTAAGGATCTTGTGTGATCTTTAGATGGTCATTTGAATATTTATTAAAATATACAAGAAAACACTCAAGACATAGACAAATACTCTCAAGAAACCTTTGTTGGTTCTACATTTACTAAGTTTGATCTTAGATTATTTACACTTTGTTTGGGATTGTTTGTTAGTGCAATCATTTTAGTCACTATCGTTGTTGCTCGAACTCATCTCTTGCGTTCACGTGTTTTCCTTCTCTCACCTGTCCTCTGGTCAAAATGCGTCGAACTTGCCTGAGCTGGTGTGAGTGGGCCAGCATCTATTGTGGACATTGGCGTTACGTTTTTCGGGGTCAACAGCTCCGTTTAATTTACAGGTTGGTATCTAAACCACATGCCATCTAATTTTCCCTTGTGAAGTAATGTAGAATAGCTTGGGCAAGTGATATTATCGGGGGATTTGATTTTATTATTTTATGTTTTTCTTTATTCCATTTGATTGAGCATTTTCTCTTTACCAGACTCCTTACACGCCACAACTTAGCTTTGTAGCTTAAGAAAGTTCTCTTTGCTTCTTGTTTTACCAAAATTTCTCTTTCTCAAATGCCTTTTCTGGTTTTGAACTCAGCTGCATAATCGTTGTTTTACCAGAATTTCTCTCTCTCAAATGACTTTTCTGGTTTATAACTCAGCCCCATAATTGAAATTGGATCGATTGGTTATTCTGCCTTTAGGTTCTTTCCTTGGCACTTTGCTCCTTTCTTCTCACTCCAATAATAATGTAGGACAATTTTCCACAACAATACATATTGGATTTCATCATAAATTGAAATCAGAGAGGAAACGAAAATTATTTTCTGTCGTGGAGGAACACAAAAGCTGTTGACGGAAAAGCTATGGCACGGCTGTTGAGGGAAAAGAAAAAAAAACTTGGTTTATGATTGTGGTGTAACACTAAACGGTTTTATGTGATAAATATATTATAATTTCATGTAATTTTACATAAAGCTATTTAAGTAAATAAAAAATACTTAAAATTGTGGTGTAACTAGTAAATTTTGTGGTGATAATATAAGCCACAACTACTTCATATGACATCGTGTGCATGCCACATGTGGAATTGTTTGCATGCAAATAGTATACGTGGAAACAAGATTTCATCACCTTTGATATAACCCTTCAACACGTAAATGCCACGCAAAACTTCAAACTCACTATAAATACCCTTCTTCACCACCACCATCCCCTCACTCCTCAATATATCATCTTCAATAAATCAAATTCACCATTGCAAAGCTTACTATTGTAATTAATTGTTCAAACACAGAATATCGGAAGCAAAATGGAAGGGCCAAAATCTGGCCTTGGGTGATCGCCCAACCTTGATTTTGTTCACCCAAGATTGATCAGGTCAATTGGGTGATCGCCTGGTTTTATACTGGCTAATTGCCCAGTTTAAAAATCAGACCGTTATGTATGATTTTCTGGTCCATTTTTTAGTACGTCTTCATGAAAAAATTCAAACTTTTCATGAATCTTTGAGGCCTTTTCATGGTGTATAAATAATAATCTATAAATTAGAGATAGATTTCATTCTTTAAACACGATCAAATCACTATAACTTGAAATCATTCCATACAAGATAGAGTTTTCAAATTCTCCATACATATTCATATATTAAAAGTGTTCTTTAAGTTCTAAGAAGAAAAAACACAAGTACTTGAGTGTTTCTTCTTCTTTTAGGCCTGTTTAGTTCTACAAATCATTTGCCTTGAGTACTTTTAAGCATCAAAATCGGTCTTAAAGGGAGCAAATTTAGTTTGAGGACATAGATTATGCGTTCAAGCCATTTTCGGTGTTTGTTATTTCTTTTGGTTCTCTTCTCCATTCTCCTTGAAGGATATATTATTCCAACACTTACATTTCTTGCTGCTCTCTTGGCCTTCGACGAGACCTCCACCATCACAATCAGGGGCGGACACAGACATTTTGAATTAGGGAAACACAATTAAATCCTGTACAAATCGAATATTTTATTCTTGATTTTTGAATGATGTATACTTGATCCAAGAAAATGCAGATTTACATTTAAAAAAAATATTTCTTTATCAATATTTTGCTCATCATTTTCATCAATTTGATTTCAAACAATCATTTTATTAATATTTTGCTCATCACAATAAAATGCATATTAACGTTTAAAAAATTTATAATGTACTTGATACAAAAAAATCAATTCAAATAATCGAAAGGAAAAATATATAATCGATATTCAATACTAATAATCAATCAAATAAATACAATTCGTTAGATATAAGTCAAATTGAATATAATCACTACAGACACATTCTATATACATAATTTGATAAGAGAAAATAAAAATATAAGTTCTAATTCGTTGGAAATTTGAATGGAAAGTGAAGATCTGTAGCACACGTGATAATTTTTAAAGAAATTATGGACAAATTTTAAAAAATTATAAGTGTTAAGATTTTGGTAAAAGATGGGAAGGAGAGAGTAAGAGAGAGCAAGAGAGAAGAAAGAAAATTCAAATTTATTGTGATTTTGTTTCTATTTGATGGAGATTAAAATTAGGATTTTAATAAATCTTGATAAAAGTTGAAAAGTTATGGATTCTATTAGATATATTATTAAAACTAACTGTTAATTTAGATTTAGATTTCAGTCGATACCAAATAAGATTTTATAAAAAAAAATCTCAAAAGGTGGGGGATCACGTGACCGCCAGGACCCCCCTTGGGTCCGCTAGTGACCGTGACAACCAACACAATCGACAACAAGAAGACCGCCAGAAAGTCCTAACAATGCCGCAACAGGTGCAGTGCCGCCAATTCTGCTAGTGTCAAATGTTAATGAAGCAACACTAAGGAGGAGGTACAACAAGATATGCAGCAGTGTTGCCAACAGTTACACAGCGTTAATTCGAAATTTGTGTGTGAATCTATCGGGAAATGATGATGCAAATACAGCAGAAGAAGCCAGCTTTGGCAGGTGAGTGATAAGTGCATTTTATATTTGGGCTTCTATTCTTATTTATTTATATTTAAACAGAATGAATATCTACTTAATTTGTGTAACTTGAATACAATTTATATCAAAAGAGGCTAAATGGAGACTAATTGGAGTTGATTTGAAACAATTGAAGATAAACCAAATTGCAAGAGATCAGTTGGAAGTATTAATGGAGCATTCGGTAAAAATTTATAACTTTCGGGAGTTAAATTGGATATTTGAAAAGTTTGAGTGTAAACCAAACAGCCTACCAGTTCTCTACAAAATGCATGTTCAAATTGGAGAGAATATAAAAGTCATCTCTGGAAATGACAAATGTAAAACCGGAGAGGTTACCAGTGTTATCAAGCATAACAGCACCATAGTAATGAAAGGAATCAACTTGAAGACAAAGCACGTGACGAGCATGGAAGAGGGATAACCGGGCCAAAGGATCGAGGTTATTTTCTCATCTCCAATTTCTTAAAAAATTATATTTTCTGTTGTCACTGTCTCTGTAGAGTATTAGTCCATGAATCTAGACATAATCATTTACCTTTCAATTGAAAGTATCTTATCTTGATTGATCAAACGAGCTGTCAAAGAGAAAGCAAATACAGAAGTCGTAGCTGCAACATCTTAGGAGACCAATTCTTGAATTTGTTTCCATTATATTCTCTTGAATTCTGAATTTTTTCTCTTTTTGGTAATATTGTATATGCTTCAACATTCCTTTTTTGTCTACCAGGTTGATTTACGATTCGAAGGAAAATTAATGTTTGGCATGCCTTTTGAAAAGTTAAAAGAAGCTTTTGAGATCTAAAACTACTTTTGGACTCATTTGACTAATTTTATGAAAGAGTTTTTGATAGTTAGAAGAACTTTTACAGAAAATTTGTCCAATATGATTTCTTCTAAGGATTTAGCCCCTTGTACATTATGGATGCCTTTATGCATCCATAATGTACAAGTAGCAAGGCCCTTCTTCTAAAATCACTTTCAAAAATTTGTTCCTAAACAAAAATTAAAGTAACTTTTTTCCAAAAGTTCTTTTACGGGAAGCAAAAGTAAAAGCCATGCAAAACGAGCCCTAAATTATCTCAATTTAGTCATCCAATATCTATTTTCATTCATGTCACATTTTTATAACACAAAAACTAATTATGGTTCGTTATAAAGGCTACTCGAGCTAGATCAGTTAAAAGAAGAAGACAAATGGAATCTGAGCAACTGGTTACATAGGGTCATTGTAACGCCCCGAAAATTTTATAGAATAAAATTTTATTTGTTTTATATAGTGTATTTTTAATATTTTGAAAAAAAAAATGAGGACTAAAATGAAATAGATTTTAAATTCCTATCTTATTTGAGCCAAATAATTATGTATCGATAGAGTGATAAATGTTGATTTTGATAATGATAATCTTTTTGTGATTTGGATAGAGTTTGATTGCAGTCTTAATTTGATAAAGTTTAAAAGTAATCACAATTCTATTTTTTAAAATCAATTCTTATCCAAATTCCTTATATAGATTGTTTTAAATTCTAGTTGTATACAAACTCAATTGAGAATTTCCACTATAAATAGTGTGTAATTGTCTCACGATTCACCACCAAAGAATTTTATACGGAAACTTTCATATAAAACATATTTTTTTCGAAAGCTCGTTTGATCAATCAAGGTAAGATACTTTCATATCAGTGGTTCGTTTTCTTATACTTTTATGTTAAATAATTTATGCATGAATTGCCAGTGGACCCTTTGGGTTCATTATTAAGAGATATGAGATCCTACAGGAATTTAAGATGACATAAGATGGGTGTGTCGCTTGGTCACTCATATACTCCATAAGAAAAGAGTGGTATGAAGTGTTTATTTTATTGTTATATAATTATATATGAAAACTGCATGTATCTTACGGGTATTTTTAAATACTTCGGATCGATTGAAACAGTGGCGGGATGGTGATGCGACTGCCAATAGGAATCGAAGAAATAAAACATTAAGTTTATTTTTTTCCTTTAAATTATTAGTTAGTTTAGTTTGTTCAAAGAAGGTTATTTAATTTGTGATTATGTTTTCATTATGGATATTCCAGTTATTTTTATTTAAAGAATATTACTTTATCGTTCTGCAAAAATTGAATCTTTGGTAATACTCCAGTCATGGCTCGTGAAGTCTCTCCAAAAGGGTTATTTACAAGAAGATGGAAGCTTCGATGAAGCAGGGAGAGGCTGTGACAGTGCATTTCATGTTGCAACATCAATGAAATTTAGGGTTCCCACTGCAAAAAGTGACAGTAATATACTAGACTTCCAACTTATTGCAAAAGATGCATCAAAATGAGTTAAGTGACAGTACCAGGTTTCCTTGTTTTATGAAACATCATTAGTTGCATCAGTTTTCACTTTACTCGTCCAATGCTAATGTACGGCTCAACCACATCGGTATAGCAGTGGTGATCTGGCACCATCAAGGCACGGTAATAGAAGCTTACTGCATGCATGATGGTTACTACTCGACCGATGTTAATGCTAAAACAATTGCTATACAATCTGGTCTGGTCTTTGCAAGAGAGACTGGCTTTCGACATGTTATGCATGAGTGAGACTAAAAATACTAGCCGTGCTGAATGATGAGTTTGGAAATTCTCGAGTATGGGTCTAAAGAAAGGAAGTCACTTATGACTTCTCCACTCTGGCTAGAGACTGGGACTTGGAAGATTTTGAAATTGCGAAGACTTGATTCTTTTAAAACATTTTGTACAACATATCTCTTAAGAGATCTTATGAGTTAACCCTCAAAATCAAGAAACTTTGATAGCAAATTATGCTTCGAAAAGGTGACAATAAGAATTCTAAATTCTAAATTTGATTTCCATCAGAACTTTTGGAGCACTGTAGTATATCAGATAAGGATTATTAATATAGTCGTGTCTGCTATTTGGTACTTTTTTTTTGAAAACTCATTTTCAACCACACGCTATCTGTTGGAATTTGGACGTGACATGAATTCTTTGTTGAAGATAATTTAGAATTCTAATTAAGTGCACATTGAAAAGAATTCTATTTGAAATGCTATTGTTATGATTTCTATCATTGATGACATCTTCGATGTTTATGGGACCCTAGACGAACTTACACCTTTCGTGGATGCAATTTAAAGGTAAATCATTTCAGTGCTCTTTTCACCTTAGTGTCTCATAGCGGCGCATTTATCTATTGGATATCCTCGTGTAG
This sequence comes from Fraxinus pennsylvanica, assembly GCA_912172775.2. Taxonomy (NCBI): domain Eukaryota; kingdom Viridiplantae; phylum Streptophyta; class Magnoliopsida; order Lamiales; family Oleaceae; genus Fraxinus; species Fraxinus pennsylvanica. Next base: position 17,802,690 of record OU503055.2, read on the forward strand.
ATTGGATTTTAGTGTCATAGATCAGCTACCAACATACATGCAACATTGCTACAAAGCTCTTTTAGATGTTTATGTCGAAATTGAGGAAGAGCTGGGGAAGATAGAAAAGTCTTGCTTTGTTCACTACGTGATAGAAGAGGTAACCAATTTATTGCTAACTAAAATCGTTATTTTTGCTATATATCAGAATTTGAGCTTAATGAACGTGTGTTCCAATTTGAAGACGAAAGGACTGATGAGATCATATTTTCAAGAGGCAAAATGGGTGTACAGTGGTTATATTCCAACACTGGAAGAGTATTTAAAAGTGGGATAACTATCTAGCACTTGTTTATTGTCAGGGGCGGACGCAGACCTTAAATGTTAGGGGGGCACAATCGAACTTGCAAAGAAATCGGGAGAAATTTTACAATCGAAAATTTACGTCCAAAAAAATCATACTTCATGTAATTTTACATCCGAAAATTTATAGGGATATGACTTTTTTGGATGTAAACTTTTGAAAATTTTTGATTTCATATTCCATATAAAATTTCCTAATAAAATAATTAAAATTACATTGAGAAATTTGTATTGCAAAAATAATAAATGTTAATGAAATAATTGAATTTTTTTAAAAAAAATGCGAGTTAGACGTCTTTTTTTTAAGACACACGTTTAACGTATTTATAACTATTTTCGATATCTGTTTGGACTATTCGATATGCTCATAATGTAGTTCTCAAAATAAGTTTTAAGATGACATAAGCAATTTGTAGATTTGATTAGCGTACAATCGTCGGAGAATTTTTAAAATTAGCATGTTATCGAAATTCAAATTTATTTTGATTTTGCCCATGTTTGGTGGAAATTAAAATCAAATTTTTAGTAAATTTTGATAAAAGTTAAATAGTTATGAATTCCTTGAAATATGTTATTAAAATTAATTGTTAACTTTGATTTAGATTAAAATTTAGATTTCAATCGATACCAAACATGATTTTATACAAAAAAAAATCTGAAAAGTTGGTGAGCAAGCCTTTGAGTGGGTTTGCAAGCGATCCATTAATCCTACAGGGTTTGGCAATTATCGATAGACTAACGAACGACATGGTTGGATTCGGGGTAAGAAGTTCTATTTTTTAATGTTGTTATGTAAAATCTACATATATTTGAGTGAATTGTGTGTGGAAGAGCTTGGTTATCGAACTATTTAAAGTTGATAAGAGAGTATCGCTTTTATGAGATAATCGAATTCTATTTTTTCATCAAAGGTGAAATGTGTATAATTTGTTGAAAATAGAAATCATAATTATATACCACCAAGAGTAATTAAATTGCAAAAATAAAAATAGACACGTAAGATTTACAAAAGTTTATAAAGGTTTATAAAGGTCTGTCTCAATGTGAAATTATATCACCTTCCGTCCAGGGGCGGATCCAGCGTTTTC
>OU503055.2:17819752-17833104 GCA_912172775.2 Fraxinus pennsylvanica
TCTTTATAAGCTTTGATACCTTGTTGAAGGATAGGAAAATTGAAGTTATTAGAGAATACACAAATTTATTCATTGATGATGGTCTCTGCAAACACAACACAATGATTTAGCAGTGGACTATTTACCGAATCTTAACTTGTTGTGTTTGAGTGTGTTGTTGTAGTTTGAGCAGAAAACTTCTGCAGATGAATGCTACATGAATCAAAACAAAGGTGCCACAAAAGAGGAGGCATTTGCAAAACTTCAAGAACTAGTTACGGATGCATGGAAAGATATAAATGAAGAATGCCTTCATCCAACCGCAGTGCCAGCGCCAAAAACTCTTCTCCTGCAAATAATCGAAAATTATGCACGTGTCGCACATCTTGTGTACAAATACATAGATAATTTTACGAAGTCTGACAACTTAAAAGATGTCATAATTTGTCTACTGGTTCAACCTGTGACAACACCATGATAAATCAAGTAATTAGTGGTTGTAATAATCGTAAAATAAGGAGGGTCTTTAACCGAATCTACTTGTAACTCCATCTGTATCATAAATATGCAAGTTATCATATCCATATAGTTCGTACCAAATATGTCACTAATGATGAAATATATTTCCTTTCTTTTGTGAGAACGTGTTCTGATAGCCCATTACATTCTTATGACTTGGCAAGATATTCACAAGGAAAATGACTCGAGAGAACTCATAAGTGTTAAATTTACACTTATTTAAGTTACCAAAAGTGACTTTTGTTAGTATTATTTTGAATTTGTATCAAGTTCAGTGGAAATCACAGATGGAACCCTCCAGCTGTCAGGCGCCCATTTGTTCAAGAATATTGTTAGTTAGTTGCCAACTGTAATTCCTGCCTATTTTCCCCCCCTTATTTGGTCTGATATTTATACCATGTAAATACCTCATTTTTCATCAAATGAATTAGAGATTTCATTCTCCAATATTCTCTCTATTTCATAACCTGGTATCAGAGCATATTCTTCATCTTCTTCGTCAATGAGTACTGATTATCCATGGCGGATTTTTCTGTTCAAAATCAACCTATTCAAAATTCATCTTCATCAATGAGTCAATCAGCCGTTGATGATGTCTCTAGTGCTTATTATCTCCATCACTTAGACAGTCCAGGTCTGGTTTTGGTTTCTCAGCCTTTGACTGGTGAAAACTACTCTTCATGGAGTCGTGCTATGACTATAGCACCCTCGGTGAAAAATAAACTCGGTTTTATTAATGGATCTGTCATTAAACCTGAAGAAAATGCAGATCTTCTGAACTCTTAGGTTTGAAATAACAACATTGTTATTTCGTGGATCCTTAATTCTGTTTCGAAGGAGATCTCAACGAGCATTATATATTCAGAATCTACTCAAGAGATTTGGCTTGATCTAAAGGAGCGATTCCAACAGAGAAACGGTCCTCGAATCTTCCAATTGAGAAGATATTTAATGAATCGTATGCAAGGTCAGTTGTATGTTAATGCCTATTTCACTAAGTTGAAATGGGAAGAGCATAGCAATTATCGCCCTACATGTTCTTGTGGAAAATGTGATTGTGGGGGAAATAAGAAATTGGCTGAACACTATCACATGGAGTATGTGATGTCTTTTTTGATGGGTTTTAAATGATTAGAATGCTCAAGTTAGAGGACAATTATTGCTCATGGATCCTATGCCACCAATCAACAAAGTATTTTAACTTATAATTCAAGAAGTGCATCAAAGATCTGTAAGTGTCACTACCGGAGTTGGTGATTCTATGGCTTTTTTCGCTAAAAATGATGTTAAAAGGACACACATGGGGCAAAACTACGGTAGAAATGAAATGATCTAAAGGAGCGATTCCAACAGAGAAATGAAATGCAAAAAATTCGTGTTTGTCTCGTCTAACTTCTTTGCCGATAACAGGTACACCGTACCATAGTCCGTATACTTGGTTCTTCTACAATCAGTAAATTTGTTGTCTACTTGTCTTGTGCATTGATTTGAAATGAGAAATTAGTTGTATCATTATCATAAATTTGAAATGAGATTGTATCATATGAGTTGAACTTCAATGTTGGGTCCGTCCCTGGTGTGAGGTGGTTCCTGAGTCATAAACCGTGTAACGTGACCTAAGAGGCTTGGATACCTGGACAATGCCAAATGAAAACAGAAAAATCTAACCTCATCCATAAAAATTCATGATCAAAAGACAAGAGAATCTACTAGCTCAAATGAAAAATAAAGCTGGCAATTAAGAGTATCAAAACAATTTTCCAGCAGAGAGAAAAATTCCAAATGGGGCTAGTGGAACAAAGAATCCAATGCTGAAAATGGCAAGAGACAAAATGACTGACTTGTTTCTTTCTTCATTCTCGTTCTTTAGTTTGTACCTACACGTGAAATAAAGCTAATCACTAGGACCACATGTCTCTCTACACTCATTGAGCCAATTTGGATTTCTTCACTCTGTAATTCTGCATATCAAAAAAAAAAAAGAGTGCATGCCTTAGCAAAGTTTTATATTTTTAGGATCTAATTTCCCTATATGTAGTTCACGTTGAACTAAGCTCAAGAGACATTTATGTCCTGACTGACCCAAGTATGACACCCCCCACCCCAAGAGAGGAATTTTTCATCAGAGAGAAACTGATATCAAAGTTAATGTGTGTACAATGAGGTTAAGAACATGCAGAACTTTCAAAAGTACACAAGCCATATTTGAGTGAGTTACGAAATGTTTCTCTCATCATAGGTGCAAAGATTCTACAGTTGCTGATATAATAATTGTTTGCACCAACGTTTATCTCTCATCATAGTCTGCAAATCAGCATTCTTTCCCTAGAAGATTAAGAAAGCTGTGTACCTTAACACAAAATCCATCAAGATAATTTATCCTAATTGTTTTCATATTTACTAAGGTTATTTTTGAAATAAGTAACTTTTTTACTTAAAAGTAAAAGAAAAACAATTTATCCTAATATGTTGTAAACAAGAAGAAAATTTCAAAATCAATGACTTTTTTTTTCATTGTTCAATAGTTTTTTTTTTTATAAATATATATATCGTTTAGTACCAAACGTTGAATAAGATAATATACCATAATTTTCTTAATCCTATCCCATATTATCCTTTTGATATCATGTAATATATAGGTTCTACAAAAGTTACCCTAAAAGGGTGAAACTGAAAGTCTAATCAAAATCTGAAGTCACGCTCTTTTAGTCAAACAAAACACTTTCAAAAAATTATTTAAACATGTTAAGAAGCAATTTTTGGCTATTTAAAAGCACCGACAAACGGGTCCTTATTCTTCTAAAAACTCAATATATCTACAACTTCAATAATTGTGTTTGTAAAATGTGTATTTGAATATAATATTAATATGCAATCCATCAACTCGTGGTACATTATTTTGTTAGTATGGGACCGGAAGTGCGGTTATATATAGACATCAACCTAACTTACAATTTCAAATAACTAAAAACTATTCATTTCCTGTCCAAATATAGAATGGATATTCATGCATCGGTCGATCTTTTCTCCACCAAAAGTGTGGGCATTGAGAATGTTCGTCGCTCTGTCACATATCATCCTACAATTTGGGGAGACTATTTTCTTGATTACGATTCTCACCTCACTGTATGATAATTACACTCTTTTTTCCATTTTTTTAATATCGATTTCTTGTTTGAAATTTCATTTTATGCTATATGATTTTCATTTTAATGTGTGACATATGCTTATGCTTATAACTTGAATAGGATATTTTGCCCCATGAAGAGCAAGAACATCAAAGCTTAAAAGAAGAAGTGAAGAAGTTGCTAGCGGATGCTCCAGATGATTCTTTGCACAAATTAGACCTCATCGAGGCAATCCAACGTCTTGGAGTTGGTTACCATTTTGTAACAAAAATTGAAAATTCTTTAAAATGCGTATACAACACTTACAATAAAAATTGTGGTAAACAAGACACTAATCTTCATAGCATTGCTCTTCAATTTCGATTACTTAGACAACAAGGATATTATGTCTCATGTGGTAAGAAAAATCACTTGAGCAATTTATCGTGCGCTTTAACTTGCACATCTTTTTATGGGACCAATTAACATTTTTTGGGTTGAAACAGACGTGTTCAACAAATTCAAGGACCACAAAGGAAATTTTGATGAATCTTTGATTAGCAATGTACAAGGCTTGTTAAGTTTGTATGAGGCCGCACAACTTAGAGTACATGGAGAGGAAACTTTAGAGGAAGCACTGGAGTTTTCAACCACTCAACTCAATTCCCTACTCCTCCATGTGGGTAATTCTCGGTCCACACGAATTAAGGAAGCTTTGGAGATACCAATTCGTAAAACTGTGACTAGACAGGGAGCAAGAAAATTCATATCTATTTACCAAGAAGATGAATCACACAATGAAATACTCCTTAATTTCGCGAAACTAGACTTCAACTTATTGCAGAAGTCGCATCAGAGAGAGCTAAGCGAAGTTACAAGGTTAGCATGTCTTGCGAAACATTATTAGTTGGGTCGAACATACCTTTTTCTCTTGATTTCAGCTAATGGTCTTGACAGTTTGATATCGAATATAATTACTGGAAAAATTGTTAAGAATTTACCTCTGGATATAATTGTACGTAGGTGGTGGAAGGCGTTAGACGTTGAAAATAAACTGCCTTTTGCAAGAGATAGATTGGTCGAATGCTACTTTTGGACATTGGCAATATACTTTGAGCCCCAGTACTCAATTGGTAGGAAAATGCTAACTAAAGTAATCGTTATGATTTCTATCATTGATGACATCTTCGATGTTTATGGGACCCTAGACGAACTTACACTTTTTGTGGATGCAATTGAAAGGTAAATCATTACAGTGCTCTTTTCACCTTAATGTCTCATAGCATATGCATATTTATCTATTGGATATCTTCATGTGTAGATGGGATTCTAGTGTCATAGATCAGCTACCAACGTACATGCAACATTGCTACAAAGCTCTTTTAGATGTTTATGTCGAAATTGAGGAAGAGCTGGGCAAGATAGAAAAGTCTTGCCTTGTTCACTACGTGATAGAAGAGGTAATCAATTTATTACTAACTAAACTCATTGTTTTTGCTATATGACAAAAGTAATGTAAGCTTAATGATCACGTGTTCCAATTTGTAGACGAAAAGACTGATGAGAACATATTTTCAAGAGGCAAAATGGGTGTACAGTGGTTATATTCCAACACTGGAAGAGTATTTAAAAGTGGGAAAACTATCTAGCGTTTGCTTATTGTTATCTGCAGCTGCTTTGGCAGGCATTGGAGAGTTAGTGAGCAAGGAAGCCTTTGAGTGGTTTGCAAGCGATCCATTAATCCTACAGGGTTCGGAAATTATCGGTAGATTAATGAACGACATGGTTGGATTCGGGGTAAGAAGTTCTATTTTTTAATGTTGATACGTGACATCTACGTATATTTGAGTGAATTGTGTGTGGAAGAGCATGGTTATCGAACTATGTAAAGTTGATAAGAGAGTATCGCATTTATGAGCTATCGAATTCTATTTTTTCATCAAAGGTGAAATGTGTATAATTTGTTGAAAATAGAAATCCTAATTATATAACTCCAAAAGTAATTAAATTGTAGAAAGAAAAATAGACGCTTAGGATTTTTAGAGATTTTCCTCAATGTGAAATTATATCACCTTCCGTCGCTACAGTAATTAAATAGTGAAAAGGAGTTAACAAAAGAAAATCATAAACATATCTTCTGTAGCTTCTATCTCCTTCTCTTTTTCTTTTTCAATGGTAATCCAAAAAAAACCCTAATAATGACATCTATTTATATGACAAATTAGTACAAAACTAAAATTACAAGTGTTAAATTTTTAAACTATTCTTATTGAAATTTTCGGTTTAGGGTTTAGACTCCACCTCCAGCACCCCCAGAAGGGGGGCTTTCTGCTCCTTCCAACCCCTCGACAACCTCACTGTAGAGGTCGATTTCGCATACTGGCTTTACACAGAGACAATAAAACGTAATATAATTTTCTTAAAACCTTTATAATATGATATCTTGTTAAACGATATTAAAATTGAAATTATTAGAGAAGAACAAATCTATTCATTGATGATGGTCTCTGCAAACATGACATATTGATTTAGCAGTGGACCAAATATTGAATCTTAACTTGTTGTGTTTGAGTGTGTTGCAGTCTGAGCATAAAATAACTGCAGTTGAATGCTACATGAATCAAAACAAAGGTGCCTCAAAAGAGGAGGCATTTGCAGAACTTCAAGAACTAGTTACGAATGCATGGAAAGATATAAATGAAGAATGCCTTCATACAACCGCGGTGCCAGCCCCGACAACCCTTCTCCTGGAAATAAGTGTCAACCATGCGCGTATCGAACATCTTGTGTACAGAGACATAGATGATTATACAAAGTCTGAAGTCAAGTTAAAAGATATCATAACATGTATACTAGTTCTACCTGTGTGACAATATCGTGATCAATCAAGTGATTAATGGTTGTAATAATTGCAAAATACTGAGGGCATGGGTCTTTACCCAAATCTACTTGTAGCTTCCATCCGTTTTATAAATTTGCAATTTATCTTATCTATACAGTTTGTCACAAATATGTCGCTAGCGATGAAATTTCCTTCTTTCTTTTGTGAGAACGTGTTTGGATAACCCAATGTGAACTCAGGTTGTTCACACTTTGAAGAGTCTAAATCAGCAGTAAATGCCTACAGAACTGGATTCCTTCAAATGGCACCAGTTTCTCTGTGGCAAATTCTCCATTCAAACTTTCAAGAACATGAAATACTCCATGTTCTGTTCCTTTCAAATTTCTGAATCCAAAAAGTAGGTAGGTATCATAAACTGGCATTTTTTCAGAGTATTAAAAGCCATACTGTTTTTGCTGCAGAAGATAAAATTACCCCATACCAGGCCAGGTGCTGCTTAGATGGACTAAAGGAACACAAATGTTGGCACTTTTCTAAAATCCAAGAAAGAAACATTTTACTTGCAATGGATAGGATAACAAAGAGGTATAATCTGACTTCAACTGGATGTTCAAGATTGCCACATCATCAATAATGGATAGGTAGCCTGACGGGGGATTTCATTTTTGAAGTTGATAAAGTCACCGCTACTCCGTTTTCGAGAATGCATGATAACACTAAGCACACTAGTGCCCTATAGAGGTAAACGAGTACTCGTATATCAAAATCTACAAGTGTAAAGTTTTGAGTTTGAAAGATGTTTGCAAGAGATTAATGTAGAGGTGTTGTAAAGGTTCTGCCTTAAAAATATTTAGGGTTGTTCATCGGTGGCCACCACTCCGCATGAGATGAGTGTAACGACANTCTCAATATGAAATTATGTGACCTTCTGTTACTACAGGAATTAATTAGTGAAAAGAAGTTTACAAGAGAAAATCATATACATATCTTCTATAATTTCTTAAAACCTTTATAATTTGATATCTGGTTGAACGATAGGAAAATTGAAATTATTAGAGAATACACAAATCTATTCATCGAAGATGGTCCCTGCAAACATAACATATTGATTTAGCAGTGGACTAATTACTGAATTTTAATTTGTTGTGTTTGAGTGTGTTCTTGCAGTTTGAGCAGAAAATAACTGCAGTTGAATGCTTCATGAATTAAAACAAAGGTGCTTCAAAAGAGGAGGCATTTGCAGAACTTCAAGAACTAGTTACGAATGCGTGTAAAGATATAAATGAAGAATGCCTTCATACAACCGCGGTGCCAGCCCCGACAACCCTTCTCCTGGAAATAAGTGTCAACCATGCGCGTATCGAACATCTTGTGTACAGAGACATAGATGATTATACAAAGTCTGAAGTCAAGTTAAAAGATATCATAACATGTATACTAGTTCTACCTGTGTGACAATATCGTGATCAATCAAGTGATTAATGGTTGTAATAATTGCAAAATACTGAGGGCATGGGTCCCTACCCAAATCTACTTGTAGCTTCCATCCGTTTTATAAATTTGCAATTTATCTTATCTATACAGTTTGTCACAAATATGTCGCTAGCGATGAAATTTCCTTCTTTCTTTTGTGAGAACGTGTTTGGATAACCCAATGTGAACTCAGGTTGTTCACACTTTGAAGAGTCTAAATCAGCAGTAAATGCCTACAGAACTGGATTCCTTCAAATGGCACCAGTTTCTCTGTGGCAAATTCTCCATTCAAACTTTCAAGAACATGAAATACTCCATGTTCTGCTCCTTTCAAATTTCTGAATCCAAAAAGTAGGTAGGTATCATAAACTGGCATTTTTTCAGAGTATTAAAAGCCATACTGTTTTTGCTGCAGAAGATAAAATTACCCCATACCAGGCCAGGTGCTGCTTAGATGGACTAAAGGAACACAAATGTTGGCACTTTTCTAAAATCCAAGAAAGAAACATTTTACTTGCAATGGATAGGATAACAAAGAGGTATAATCTGACTTCAACTGGATGTTCAAGATTGCCACATCATCAATAATGGATAGGTAGCCTGACGGGGGATTTCATTTTTGAAGTTGATAAAGTCACCGCTACTCCGTTTTCGAGAATGCATGATAACACTAAGCACACTAGTGCCCTATAGAGGTAAACGAGTACTCGTATATCAAAATCTACAAGTGTAAAGTTTTGAGTTTGAAAGATGTTTGCAAGAGATTAATGTAGAGGTGTTGTAAAGGTTCTGCCTTAAAAATATTTAGGGTTGTTCATCGGTGGCCACCACTCCGCATGAGATGAGTGTAACGACAAAAAAAATTCTGGTCTTTGGGACCTTGCGGGGCCAAATAACACAGCCTGCAATACTGTGGGCATGTTGATTGTGCCAGCCATAGAAACTTCTACATGTAGGGCTTGACCCAACGCACATTAAAAAATGTGCAGGAAGGTCCTTGGCAGGAAAGGCACGATCCCCGTTACGTCCATAATCTTGTGTGAGGTGGCTCCTGAGTCATAAATTATGTCACGTGACCTAAGAGGCTTGGATACCTGGACAATGCCAAATGAAAATAGAAAAATCTAAACTTATCTATAAAAATTCATGATCCAAAGACAAGAGGATCTACTAGCTCAAATGAAAAAGCTGGCAATAAAGAGTATCAAAACAATTTTTCCAGCAGAGAAAAATATTCCAAATGGGGCTAGTGGAAGAAAGAAACCAATGCTGAAAAGGGCATGAGACAAAATGACTAACTTGTTTCTTTCTTCATTCTCGTTCTTTAGTTTGTACCTACACATGTGAAATAAAGAAAATCACTAGGACCACAAGCCTCTCTACACAATTTGGATTTCTTCACTAATCTGTAATTCTGCATATTAAAAAAAAGAGAAGAAGAAGAAGAGTGCATGCCTTGGCATAGTTTTATATTTTTTAGGATCTAATTTCCCTGCCTATATGTAGTTCACATTGAACTAAGCTCAAGAGACATTTATGTCCTGACTGACCTAAGTATGACACCCCCCCCACCCCAAGATAAAGAAATAAATGGAGAAATTTTTCATCAGAGAGAAACTAATATCAAAGTTAATGCGTGTACAATAAGGTTAAGAACATGCAGAACTTTCAAAAGTACACAAGCCATATTTGAGTAAATTACGAAATTTTATCTCTCATCATAGGTGCAAAGATTCTATAGTTGCTGATATAATAATTGTTTGCATCAACGATTTAGTCTGAGAATCAGCTTTCTTTCCCTAGAAGATTAAGAAAGCTGTGTACCTTAACACAAAATCCATCAAGATAACAATTAACATTTTCCATATTTTGCCTTCAGGGTTTGCAAATCACCACGAAACAAGGAAGAAGAGCTCTAGGATTAAGCAAATAAAGCTCCTCAATATTTGAATAAAGGCCAACTTTACCCGCTAATGAATCAAACCCTGTCTGGCCAGCAATTTCTTGAATGTTCTCCAGAGGCCGATGCACCCTCCCTGCAATAACTCTGCTTACAATTAAAGCTTTTCTTACGGATATATCGTCTTTATGGATTTCTATAGATTCAAAAGCTCTTCCACTTGTAGAAGTTGTGAAAACTCCTATTCCACCTTTGAGTTCCTTTTTGGTCAAAAAGCCTTGTCGGATAATTCGACAAACACAGCATCTGTCGACTATGCAAAGACTGGAGGACCCATTCATGCCAAGAGAGCATGCTAGAGTAGTACCATAGAACCTTAAAAGTTCATTTCCATCGGCTAGGCACCGAGGGTGTTTCTTAGAAAGCTTACCGGCCTTTACTTTCACCATTTCTCTGTATTCCTCAAATCGAGCCAGCGTTTTCTGCATGTTGTGTACTTTCAATACCCTTTCAATTCTAACACAGTGGTTGTCAGATTTCAGCCAGCTTGATCGGCAGATTATCTCAACAATTTTCCTAGACGAGTCACCCTCCACAAGTTCAGTCACTGTTTAGAGAAGAGTAAGCAACTGAGAAGTTTATCCAATATTAAACAAATATAAACCCGATGAGCCAAACCAAACATCAGATATGAATTTCGATAAAGGTCAGAGTACTAGCTCAGTTTCCTTTCTTTTCCTTCACTTTGTTCATTTCAATTTGGTCGTGTACAATTTCAGGATTTACATTGTATGCATGCTTAATTAATACACAATATTGAACACAATTAGACAACAGTGACAAAGACTTTATCTTCATCTCTTCCTTAATACTATCTATTGCTATTAAATTCTCCCAACCAAAAATGCACCCAGTGATATCCTCCTACCAAACATTGCACATAGGAAATAAAGGCGCACAATATTTTTGCCATTTAATTAACCATTATGTACCATTATAGAGATGCAACAGAGGGACTTCTAAGGTATAAAGATGATTTTTTTTCTTAAAAAATGTGGGAGATTCTAGGAACAGGATTCAAACAAATAACAGGAAATAAATAGGGGGCAAACAGTGGGTTAGCAAAAAGTTACCCGAAGTACATGAGCTTTTTCCTTGCCAATTTAAATAATATGAAAACCATTGGAAAAACAAAGATTTCATGGTTCTAGACTTGCCAAATTTGTGTATTTCTTGGCCTCAAAAATGAAAAAACAATAATAACAATAATAATTGAGACATTGCCAAACCCAGAAAGACGCTTTTTACAAGAGATATGTAGTATAAATGTTAAAGAAGAAAATCCAATATATACAACAATGGTCCAGAAATTGATTAAAGTGGTTATAAAGTAAGAAACCAGGAAAAAAGAGGAATTCAACAGTTCTTTACCAGCATGCTTTGAAAGGTGATGTGATTCAAGAGCTTCCCACTTTCCAAATTGCTCTCCACATTTGTGGCATATAATAGAAGGCCCATTAGTGTCTTTGTCAAGGGATGCCTTTGGCTTTAAGGGAAACCCATTAGTCCCCCCAAAATTTGCAGAATTTCCATTCCCAATGCCCTCCAAAAGAGAGGTCTTTCTATGAGGAGTTGCAGAATTTTTGTATGAAGGATTGAAGTATTGCATTGTAGGGTGCCCTCCAGGCCCAGGAGTACCAGGCCTTAAAGTACCCAGAAATTCTGAGCCAGTACCTCCACTGCCGCCTCCATGAAGTCCACCTTCATTGAACCCACCAAAACCAGTGATTTTGAGTTCACATGTTGAGTTACTCAAAATCACTTGATGGGTTATTGGGTTGAGAAATTCACTGCTTCCTATGGATCTTGGACTACAACTTCGGGGCTTTTTCAAATGCCTCTTGCTCCCATGAATAACATCTTTCAGATTTGCTATAGACCTTGAACAACCAGACCTGCCCGATTTTCTAGTCAAGATTGCACTCAACTGCTTCCTGGTCTTCGGATTATACACATCTGATGACTCTGATTTACAATGCAAGGATTTCTTCAATGAAAACCAAACTGTTGGCATAACTTTCTTCTTCTCTCCCATTAACTCCATACAACCTTTTCAATGTTTTATTTTTGTTTTTTCCCTATCAAGTGTTCTTTTAAAGGTGAGATCAGATGTCTAACATCAATTTTTTTATCTTTGTATGGGATTTCAAGAAAATTCACATATTGGGTCCAAGAAGAAGGTGACAACTTGACAAGCGACGTGATTGAGAGAAAAATATGACAGAAAGTAAAGTAAATGACACATTAACCGAGAGCACAAATGAACAGGTGGTGAAGAACAAATTCAGAAAGCGACGACGCTCTAAATGCTCACATTCGCCACTTTTGAATTCAATTTTCATCTCAGGTCTGATTCGTCTGAATAATCTTTACAATAGTTTCTCCTTTTGCATTTGTGGGACAGAAGCAAACAGCATTAATTTGCAGATTAATTAAAATAATTATAATGAATTCCAAACTCCAATGACAGATATTACACATTGCCATTGGACACTATTCTGCTTTGCACTCTGTTCAGGAGAAAGAAATGTAAAATTATGAAATAAAAACTAGGGAAATCTATACTTTTTATCAAGAATCTTTGCAAAATTAGGGAAATCTATGATCAAGTTTTTTCAGCATAATAATTTGCCCCCAATCTTTCAATTATACAGCAAAATTTGTTCTTTCTTCCATTTTGGTTTCATTCAAATGGACAAAGGAAACAGTAAAAAAAACATAGAAATTGCAAATGAAGTCCCATAAGTTTTTTAGAAGTACAGAAAACCTCACTTAAAATAATTGAATGTATATTATTACATTAAAAAAAAAAAAGATGATTATCGTCATAATTCACATACAAGTTCCATTTCTATTTAGAGGGGAAAAAAAAACCCGCTACTCAAACGAATCGCCCGGCCGTCATCAACGAGGATGAGATTAGTTGGGCGGAAGGCGTCGATTCGTTAAGTGTTTGCCCTACCACAATGCTACAAGACTAATTCAAATGAGAAATTAATTGGTTCCGTTCTCAAAACCAAGAATTATACCCACTCGACACATATGAACTCCTCTCACGTTTTCATAAAAAAAATTGTTCGAATGATACCCACATTCAAATACGAATGCGATCGATGAGAAGTTATAAGACGCCGTCTCATCCCTAATCCAAACCTGGTGAAAGCCTTGGTAAATGGTTACATTTCTTTCGAAAGATTCCCCTAGTCTTCTATTTCTTCTTTTAGAAGAACTACTAGCAATCATATTTTGAATGGTAGATGAAATTTTATGACACTTCCTTTATTCTTCAAATAAGTTTCGTGCATAGAATCCTCATCTAACGTTGAACATCATATATATTCAATTGGATAGTGATAGATTATGGCCACGACCAAATCTGAGCCATATTTAGTTTGACAATGGACAGTCGCCTATGCAGGGGCGGACCCACGAAGGGCCCAGCGGGGGCGGCCGCCCCCACTGAAAAAAAAAA
>OU503055.2:17835692-17868781 GCA_912172775.2 Fraxinus pennsylvanica
GATTCATCATTTCCAGTAAAGATTACTTACAATCAAGACTTTGCCTTCCTTGTTAATCTTGATGAACAAAGTGTGCTCATAATCACACTTCTCAAAGACTTCTTTCATGAAATAGGCTTCTATACGACTGTACCAAGCACGGGGTGCTTGTTTAAGTCCATAAAGTACCTTCCTTAGCTTGTAAACTTTTTGCTCACTTCCTTTCTGTACATAACCGCAAGGCTGTTCTACAAAAACTTCTTCACTCAAATCACCATGTAAAAAAGCAGATTTCACATCTAGTTGATAAATGGACCACCCTCTTTGAGCTGCAAGTGCTACTACCAAACGAATTGTCTCCATTCGTGCCACAGGTGCAAATACTTCAGTATAGTCTACTCCATATTGTTGTGCATAGCCCTTTGCTACAAGCCGAGCTTTGTGCTTTTCTATTTCTCCATTTTCATTCAACTTAGTCTTATAAACCCACTTTACTCCAATTGTCTTTCCTCCCTTAAGTAATTCTGTTAATTCCCAAGTCCCATTTCTATTTATTGCTTCCATTTCCACATCCATGGCTGTTCTCCATTTTTCACTTTTTACAGCTTCTTCAAAATGAGTGGGATCAGCAGCTGTAAACATGGCAAATTCCCCTCCATTTTCTTCATCAGAAAGTCCCTCTCCTGTTTCATAATTTCTCATCCAAACAGGTGCTCTTCGATTTCTGGTTACACTCGAGTTTTGAGGGCTATCTGTGTTTTGAATTAAAGATCCTGTCCCAGATCCTGTCCCAGTATCTTCAGCATTAATTTCAACTGCACTGTCTACTGCATTGTCTTCTATATCAGGATCAGAATAAGTTTCATTTCTTTCTTCATTCTTAGTTGCTTCTTCACAATCACCCCATTCTAAATCACATATAGTAACTTCCTCATACTTCTTATCCCAGTCCCAGTGCTTGTCTTCCTCAAATACAACATCCCTACTAATTATGATCTTTTGTGAAATAGGATCATACAATCTATAAGCCTTTGATTCTTCACTAACTCCCAATAAAACACAACTGAAACTCTTATCATCGAGTTTAGTTCTTTTATTGTCAGGCACATGGACATGAGAAATACATCCAAATACTCTAAAATAATCAACTGATGGCTTAATTTTACTCCAAGCTTCTTCTGGAGTCTTGTTTAACACTGCAAAAGTGGGACTTCGATTCAAAACATGTACAGTCCAGTTAACTGCTTCAGGCCAGAAGGACTTCGGAATTTTCTTTGCTGAAAGCATACTTCGAACCATGATCATAATTGTTCGATTCTTCCGTTCCGCAACTCCATTCTGTTGTGGCGTATATGCAGCCGTTAATTGTCGCCGTATACCATTTTTATCACAGAAATTGACAAATTCCTGGGATGTAAACTCGCCTCCTCGATCAGTGCGTAGACTTATCAGAAAACAGTTTGTTTCCTTCTCAACATGAGTCTTAAAACTTTTGAAAAAACCAAAAGCTTCTGATTTTTCCGTCAAAAAATAAACCCATGTTTTTCTACTAAAATCATCTGTGAAAGTTAGCAGGTACCTTTTCTTGCTGTTAGAGATGGGCTTAATTGGTCCACAAATGTCTGCATGCACCAACTGAAGAATTTCTGCAGCTCTCCAGGTGGTCTTCTTAGGAAATGAGTTCCTGTGTTGTTTCCCCGTCAAACAATCTTTGCACAGCTTTGAAGGAGGTTTGAGATTCGGCAAGCCATTCACCATTTCTCTTTGTTGAAGAGTCTTCAATCCTGTAAAACTCAAGTGTCCATATCGACAGTGCCAAAGCTGTTCGATGTCTTCAGTGTTTGTATTAAAACAAGTGGATGCTATAGGCCGAGATATAGCATGTAAAACAAACATCCTATTGGAAGTCATTTTCGTATCCATAATCAAACCTTTCTGAGAATGAAACACTTTACATTTGCCATGCTGAAACAAAATAGTAAGTCCATTTTCTTGCAACTGTCCAATACTTATCAAATTATTCTTCAATTCTGGTACATAAAACACACCTGTAATGATCTGTATCAGACCATTTACTTGCAACCTGACATTTCCCTTTCCCAACACAGCCATGCTCGTGTTGTTGCCAAGCTTCACAGAGTCTCGAAAAATACCATCAAAGTCTGAGAAATAATCTTTATGCCACACATGTGATTGCTGCAACCAGAATCAAGAAACCACGTGTCTTCTTGATTGACTTTGTTGGTATCCACATATGCCATCAACAACATTTCTTCCTGATTCTCTGCATAATTTGCTTCTGTGTTCTTGTGTGGACATTCCCATGCAAAGTGTCCTAGCTTGTGACAGTTGTAGCACTCAATTGTGGCCTTATCAAAGGACATGTTGTTGCGTCCTCTTCCTCTCCCTCTTCCTCTGTAGTTTCCACAACCACGACCTCTGCCTCCCGAGAAATCTCCATGAGTGACCTTCAAAGCCCGCTCTTCTTCAACATGTGAACTCATGCGTTGTTCATGTACAATTAGACTGCTCTGCAACTCATCAATAGTTAAAGTATCAATATCTTTAGACTCCTCTATAGAACAGACAACATAATCAAATTTTGAAGTCATAGACCTTAAAATTTTTCAACAATAGCAGTACTTCCTTTATCTTCTCCATTTGCTTTCATCTTGTTGGCTACGATAAGAGTGCGAGCGAAATATTCATTCACGGTTTCTCCATCCTTCATGTGAAGAACTTCGAATTCCTTTCTAAGAACTTGCAAGTTTCCACGTTTTACTCGTGTGGTGCCTTGATATTTTTGCTTCATTGAGTCCCAGATATCCTTTGCAGATTTCTTGTTGAGAATTGTCTCCAAAATAGAACGATCTAATGCTTGAAATAGATAGTTCTTAGCTTTCAAATCTTTCAACTGTTGGTCATCAAAATGCTTCCTCTGTGCATCAGTGAAAATAGCATCTTCTGCTGCTGCAGGAACTCCATTCTCCACCAGCCCCCAATACTCCTTTGATCGCAAGAAGTTCTCCATGAGCATCGCCCAATGATCATAATACCCATCAAACTTTGGAACGGCTGGCTGTACAAACGAACTCTCTGTCGTCATCCTTCAACTAAAAAGAAAACACTCGTAGAAGACTGCTGCTTCTAATAATTAGGCCCCTGTGATGCGGCTCTGATACCAATTGTTAGGAAATAAAGACTATAAAGATAGAAACATAGGAGATGGAGGAAATCAGGTTGATAGATTGAATAACAAACTTGGCTGTTAAATAGCCTTACAGAGAACTGAAAGTAAAACTGAAAGCAATAACATAGCCCACGTTTCATAACTGCTATAACGTGGTAGGAAGACTAAATCAACAAAAGGGAAAACACATACGTGGTAATAACTGACCACTTAAACAATACCCTAAACATAAATCAACATTTCCTCCCTTAAACTGAATGCTGCAAGCTTCAGTTTACATCAGTTTCAGAACAGATTCCCAGATGTTCCCGTAGCTTAACAAAAGTGTTTCGCTTGAGTGGCTTCGTCATTATGTCAGCTAACTGATCTTGTGTATCACAATGTATCAATTTCACAGTTCCATCCTTTGTAAGATCTCGAAGAAAATGGAAACGTACATCAATGTGTTTGCTTCGACCATGCATTACTGGATTCTTTGAGAGCTTGATAGCAGAGCTGCTATCACACTGAATAATACATGTCTTGCCTTGATTTTGATCCAGCTTTCTTAATACCCTTTTTAACCAAACTGCCTGACATGCACATGAGGTTGCAGCAATGAATTCTGCCTCTGTGGTAGATAAACTCACGACAGGTTGTTTTTTTTGATGACCAAGAAATTGCCCCTGAACTTAACAAGAACACATAACCTGAAGTGCTCTTTCGATCTTCTAAATCTCCAGCATAATCACTGTCAGTATAAGCAATAAGTTCATCATCTCCTCCCTTCCTATAGAAAATCCCGAAATCAAAAGTTCCTTTCAGATATCGCATCACTCTTTTGGCTGCCTGCATGTGTAACTCAGTAGGATTTTCCATATACCTACTAATCATACTTACTATAAACATTAAGTCTGGTCGTGTAGCAGTGAGATACATGGGACTCCCTATAATCTGCTTATAGTAAGTCTTATCGACTTTAACTCCTTCTTCATCTTTCCCAAGTTTACAACCAGGAACAATAGGATTGAAAACAGAGTTGCTTTTATCCATTCCAAACCTGTGCAGTACTTCCAGAGCATATTTCTTTTGACTAATAAAAATACCATCAGACTTTTGCAACACCTCAAGGCCAAGAAAATACCTCATCTTGCCAAGATCAGTCATATCAAACTCACGTTTCATTGAATGCTTAAACTCTTCAAACATTGATTCATCATTTCCAGTAGGTGGATTTATTTTTTTCCCACAACCGATGTGGGACTTGTTTGCCCCAACAACAAGATATGCAGCAATGTTGCCAACAGTTGAAGAGCGTTAATTCGAAATGTGTGTGCGACGCTGTCAAGGAAATGATGATGAAAATGTCGCAGAAGCAGCCAGGCGGCGTCCAGCAGGGTGAGCAAATTGAGATGATGATGAAAGCTTCAAATCTTCCGGTTATGTGCGGAATAAGACAACAACAGTGTCCGATGTTCTGAACAGTTTGGGTGAATTGATCGGCCATGTTCAGTGGCTCATCAAAGCAAAAATAAAAGAGAAGCAGATCTATGTAACTGATCCCTTGTAATAAATGCACACCATCGTGTGTATATTTTCATGGAATAAAATCAACAATTTTCAAAGTTTTCTTATCTTTCACTATCAATCTAAGAATGCTCCAATTTGCTGTCAAAATAAGCATTTTTCTTCAATTTGGGGTCGAATATCACTAAGAAATTGAATAATGATACTTGTACGCAATGGAGTTATATAATGGTGTACAAACAAATCATGATGTGTCAAAAAGATTGTGGAGATTTTTGTTTTTAATTGGTTGAAAAAATTCTGACTAAATTATATCTAACTACATCATGTGTACGTAAATGATTATGCAAACCATTATATACATATAGTACAACCTTACAAAATTAGCTGAAGCCACAAAATCCTTAGCTTCCAGCTGACATCCCAATGCTATTTTGAGGGTCGTAAACCAGCGAACGCAGACATTTTGAGTTGGGGGCATAAGCAAATCATGTAGAGACCGAATACTTTGTTCTTGATTTTTGAATTATTTATACTAAACTCGAGAAAACACAGATTTACGTTTAAAAAATATTCCTTCATTAATATTTTGCTCATTATTTTCATCTATTTGATTTCAAAAATTCCTTTTATTAATATTTTAATCATCACAAGAAAAACACATTTTTACGTTTTTATAGTGTATTTGATAAAAAAATCAATTTAAACAATCGGAAGGAAAAACTTATAACTAATATTCAATGCTAATAATCAATTCAAATAAACACAATTCGCTAAATGTAAGTCAAATTAGACATAATCATTCCAACCCATTCTATATACACAATTTGATAGGAGAAAATGTAAAATTAGAATCTAATTAGTTGAAAATTTGATTGGAAAGTGAAAATTTAAAGTAGATGTGATCATTTGTGGAGAAATTATGAAAAATTAAAAGGGTTAAAGTTTTGATAAAATGTGTGAGTGAAAAAGTCTCGAGAGTGAGAGGAGAAAAAATTCAAATCTATAGTAATTTTGCCCCTCTTTGATGGGGTAAAAATTCATATTTTTAGTAAATCTAGTTAAAAGTTGAAAGTTGTGAGTCCCATGAAATTATTAAAATTAATTTTTAACTCTAATTTAAATTAAAATTTAAAGGAACTAACTTTTTAGCACTTCAACTGATACTATTTGATTAACTTGGTGCTAAAAGATCATATTTTTCATCAACTTTGAATATTGAGAATGGAAGCACTTTTACCTGCAGTTAAATTCTAAATACTGAAGAAGAAAACAAAATAGAGAGGAAATCAAAACAGAAAATATTTAGCAATTCTTTGAAAATACTGATGCCCAACTGAAGCTCTATCTGCAAAATTTGAAGTGAAGCCACAAATCAAGCCTCTCTACACAGCACTCAAAATGTTTGCTAACGTTGGACAGTTAGTTTCAGTCAGGTCTCAGCTTCATTGGAGTAGGCTTCTTTGGCCTTTCTCTAAACCTCTGCACTACCTGAATAAATTACCAAAAAAATGTTAGCCTTTCACATATTTATGGTATTTTTACTTTTTTAAAAATCAAAGGTATATTAGTTATTCAAACTGTCACATAAAGATGGCGAAAGCTGTCACATTGTGAACAGCCATATTTACCTTTCCGGAAATAAAACTGCAAGAGCCACAATTGTCATCAGCGAGTAATGACAAAATGTTAGCCTTGAACATATTTATGGTATTGATAAGCTATACAGAGTTCAGAATGTTATGTATTTGCACATTCCCAGAAGATTATATCTGGTGGTAGAAAAGTTCAATTTACCTGTTCTGTACAAACTACGACGAGTCTTCGTCTGAACTTGAACTTGAATTATACATCCTCCTATCTTTGATGGCTGGAAATAATCGGTGACGAGTATCGGGAGGAGGAGTCGTGGGGAGATTTGACGGAGTCACTACCAAATCCTCTTTTCTTGGTGTCCTACTTGGATTTTTATGGGCAATTTTCACTTCTTTACATACTTTATCTAAAATTATGAGGAAATCCCGAACAATAACAAATAATTGCAAACCCTCATCCTTCCCAGATTTTCCATGGAAGTAATCTGCCGTGCTCTTTACCATAACCATTATTCTCTTCTCTTCTTCAAGCAACCGCATAACATCAGCCTCTGCATTTTGCACAAAACTCTTTAATGTCTGATGAAACCCGTCTTCTGCAACATTCTTCATTTCTGAATTTAGGAAATCCCGGACGTTTTTCAGTGCTTCACCAAGCTTGGCAACTGTTCCTGTCAAATCATCAGCATCTAAATCTGCAGCTTTCTTCACATTCTCGAGCTCACAACCTAGACATGAGACAACCTGCAGGCCGATACTACGCAAGTGGTCGTCTGAATCTTGGGAAGAATCCTTGAGTATGTCATCAGACTTGATGCTGGACATGCTCTGGCTCTCTTTGGCTGCTTGGGAAGCTCGTACACCTTCTGAACGGATTATCTCCTGAACAACAAAATGCAAGAGTGTTGTTTTTCCATCCGTTCCTTTCACATCTGACAATTTCAGAAGTGTGCCAAGCTTGAATGCTTGTGCACAGCCACGAAATGTTCCATCATTCATGCGATTTCCAGTTTTAAGAACAGCCTCAAGGAGTTTGAGAAACAACCTGCTTTTTCGAAGTTCTGTGCAAGCAGCCTGCAACACGTGTAGATGCCATTAGTATATTAGTTTGAAGATGTTAGATCGATGGCTAGAATGCTAACGGTAAAGAGTTTACATTGATGCCTCAGTAAGTAATTAAGAAGGTGAGTGCCTAAACTGTTTTCAAATATCTCACCTCTAAAACAGTAAAAGACTCTTTTACCATTGATATATCCTCTTGAAGAGTGCACATAAAAAGCAGTGATTCTAGCCTCTTAAAGGCAAATGGAATGTCAAACAAGATTTTCAGGAAGCGATCAGCTGTACCAAGTTGAGAAAGCTTGCCATTGTAGACTTTCAGTTTCAATTCTTCTTCAGCTGTTGGTGCCATTTTTATCAAAGTTTGAATAAACTCTGAAGGAAGCTCATTACCTGATTCAGTTAAAAAGCTTAGTGGGTTTTCATAGGCTATAAATAGATCATAATGCAAGAGCAAAACTCAACTTCAAGGAAACATCTTCAAAAACAATACACCAATACAACCATCTACAAACACCTTTTTGCTTGACAATCAAGCAATTGTTCAAGCTTTCCCGAGTAAAGCGTCCACTTCAATTTTGTCTTTTTAAAGATGCGTACAACTCTTCTATCCATCTCATCATGTTTGTACACCACCATAATATGAAATCTCAAACCTAAATCCCGTGTTAGACATTTTATAAAATGAGTTTCAATGTGTTGCTATCATTTTGTTAGATTTTATTGCTGAGTGGGAATGGACAATTTGGATCCAAGTGTTACCACTTATCAGGTGGTAATATTCTCTCTTTGGGAGACGACCAAAATTGGAAAACATGTTAGAAAAAAGATGGCAGAAGTTCTTATCAAAGCATCGCTCCCTTCAATTATGTATTAATGAATCAATTATAATATTGGTGAGTGAAATATAGCTGTTATCTCCTATCAAGCTTTGTTGCAGCACTGAGTTGCTCATCAAAGATGAAAAGGCATGTAAGATGGACAAATCATGCACCTAAAACATTTCATTTTCTAACAAGTGTTCCACCGCCCACCCAACCACCAATCCTCTTGAACAGAGAATATCCCAAGCAGGGATCCTCAGAAAACTGGCCAGAAATCATTTGACTCGAGAAATTTCATCACATAAAGAAAATTATGAACATATGGACAAGTGGAAGCCATATGCAATAAAGGAGTCATTTTGAAATGATGTTGTTACCGAATACCAACAAGTAGTCACAAGATAAACAAATCATGAATTTCTCACTTGGAAAGTCTATGAATTTGATTTAAAAGAAAAAAAGTTTTACCAAGATTAATAGCACACCATCACCTAGTGATTCTGAATCATGTCCATAATTCTTCATACTTCTAAGGAGACTGAAATAAATTACCAAAACAGAAAAAAAATAACAATTGGAAACATTGAGAACCAGCATCTCTAACTCAGGTTTTAAACCATCATTAACACATGGAAACTTGCTCAGACACGCATGCCCTCTCATACACAAACAAAACACAAGAAGGGAACCATAAGGTAGTTTATGAAATATGTCATAAATCAACATTTATGCCCACCTCTATGTTAGAATACTATGATTCAGTCATTCCAAGACCTCAAGCATCAAAAGATAAAGACTTGGTTTTCACTGAGGCTTGATATAGATAGAACATTTTCTTAACTTGCTATGTTTTTTTTTTTTTTCTCGAGGGCAGAAATAATTAGTTAAAGATGTGTTAGATGCTCACCATGAAGCATAAAACTAGACTAAATATTTTTTTGGTCATTTGATCATTATGTGAAGCACGTGGGATTTTTCTTCTTGCGGATAGCTACATCATCAGTAATCTTGCTTCTAGGTCCCAAATTCAAAAAGGAATAGAGAAATAAACTCACCTTCTTGAAGTGCATCACAGATTTCTTCTATAGTCACATTTAATGCTTTGAGAAGAATCGAAAGATTCTGTGACTTTTTTGAATCAATTATTTGAATAAATTGGGTTGAAGGTTCTTGAGATGAAAAGTCTTTCTTGGCCTCACTCTTTTGTTTCTCAGCAGGGGTGTAGCCAAATAGGGTTTCTATCATCTCCTCATTGAAACTGCAAATACAGACATTCCGCATCTCTCAGACAGCTGGACTCATCATTGCATTCATGAACAACATCAACAATTAGGTGAAAAGAAGACTTACCGGAATGAACCAGATTTAATCTGATGCCAAACCATTGCAGGATCAGAGTTTGCCAAAACCTTGTCCCAAAAGAAAGGCCTCAGCTTAGCTTTAGGAGCACCTGCATCTCCCCCTGAAATAGATCCAAGAGGTGGAGGTGGTTTCAATCCAACCGGAAGCATCCTTGGTGGAGGGACACTGCCTGGAGGTGGTGGTGGGCGAGGACAAGTCTTGAAGCCAGAAGGAATAGTAGGTGGAGGTGGTGGTGGAGGTGGAGGTGGAGGTGGAGGTGGTGGGTGAGGACCAATCTTGAAGCCAGAAGGTATAGGAGGTGGAGGAGTTGGTGGTAGGCGAGGACCAGACTTGATGCTAGAAGGTATAGCAAGTGGAGGAGTTGGTGGTGGGCGAGGACCAGTCCTGATGCCAGAAGGTATAGCAGGTGGAGGTGGTGGCCCAGGCAGCAAAGGACGAGGGCCACCAGACGAAAGTTTTATAGGTGGTGCTGCTGGTACAGGTACAGGAGGTGGGGGCGGGGGAAGAGCTGTCTTGCCTGGATTTAGTTTAGGAGGATCCGCCCTTCCAGGAGGTGGCTTCAGTATAGGCAATTCAGAAGTACCCAACATTCCAGGTGGTATCTGCACAGAATCATCTGCTGAGCTTATGGTGGGTGCAGCAATGGTTCCAACTGGAATCTCAATTTTTGTATCACTTACAGAATGAGACTTCATATAGAACTTGCTGCTAACTTTGTTTTGGTTCAATTTGTTATTAAATGATTGATTACCAAGCTTTTCTTCTTTCACTGAAGTTTGAAGACCAAATGACTTCTGTGAAGAGGCTGAAAGATCGAAATTTAAGAAAGAATCAGGACAAGGAAATCTTAAATGATAATCTTAAGATGACAACACAAATTAGTTAGTAACAAATGTACCAATGGAATAGTCACCTAAGCTTAAGCTGAGAAGAGGGCTTTCATCATTTCTTCCCCGTCCAGAGCCAGTCCCACAAAACCAGCGACAGCAGAAAAAGAGCAGTGCGGAAAAAACAAATGTCACTGCAGCACTTACAACAACAGCAACAACAACAGTTTTCTTTTGTTTGATTGACTGTATATCTGAAGCAGAATTTAGACTATTCGAGGAATGTTCACCAGATGTAGGCTGCAAGCCCGAATCATTTAACTCTGGACTAGGTGACGAAAGTGCTGGTGCTGGTGCTGGTGCTGGTGCTCCTCCAAGTCTCTGAATTAATTCACGCCTTCTAGAAGAATTTGGCCTGGCAAATAAAAACCCCATGTACTTGGTGTACCAATTTTTCAAACCATTTTCTTCTTCAGATATAGGAAACACGAAATTTCTTTCCCGTAAACAGTCTACCAGAATTTGCTTAACCTGTGGGTGCAAGACATTGAAGGTTTTACTAATATCTGATCTGGGTGATGACAAGAGTTCCTTGTCAGTTGACAACTCCTCGGAGGCACGAACTTCAAGATTTTCTAAAGCTTCCTTGGCATGTATCAACTCAAGCCTACAATTTATCCACATCAATTCAGCCTGCGGTAATGGAATTCCATTAGAATATACACATGCATTCTAGATATACACACTGTTACGATATAACGAGTATTAATAATTCTAGTCAAGCTTATTCTATGAAAATTAAATCCATAAGGCATGCTAGAAAAGATAGCTGCCATGTGATATGAGACTTTTTACTTCACAAAATTATTTACAATTAATAACTAGAAGAAGTAACTTTTTTATAGTCGCAGAAAAAAAGGTTACAGAAAAGGCAGATTGTCAAATGGTAGTTACACAGGCACAAAATACGTATTGTCAGTGTATGAAATACGATAAATGAGAAATCAATGTCAAAGGTGAGTCATCATCTTCAACATCAACAACAATAACGAGCTTGAAATCTGTAAGCACGTTTGTTGGAACAGTAAGAAAATTTTAAGACAGGTCTACAACAATACGTGGGCTCATGAAATCTGTTTTAGAATAAATAAAGAAAATGCAATAATGCATGTCTCATCGAGCTTCGTAATAGTTAAATCCTTACTGCTACATCTATGATAAGTACAAAATTTTAGTTTAAAACACAAAAAGATGGTGCAACCTATTTACCATAACCCACCTCCACATTCTACGGCATCATACAAGTTTCTTACTATGAAACAAAAATTTGAATTGAAACAATTTGAAGTGAGAATGAAAAAAATCTAGAAAGTAACAAAGTAGCATTGTATCAAATGGAACTCATGAAGAATGGCAGTTCAGTAAACAGTAGACTTAAAGATGATCTTACAACCTTCTCCCAAATAATAACCCTGCAACATTGTGTTAAATGTAAAAGAAACACATTTTATCTGGAATCGTCATCATCTAACTTATTTCATTCCCGTCAATTTCCAACATCACACTATTCCCAAAATGCAGAAAAGAAAAAGACTAAAAATGTATTTTTGGAGTCGATGCAGTCATTTATCTCATGAACACAATAACTATAGTGTCTACTAAAAAGGAAAAGAAATAACCTTCCACAGCATCATAAACACGTTAGTCTTGGTTGCATCCAACACGAAGAAGACACTTAGAGTAGTTTAATCGTCCAACTCACTGAATACCCAAATACCTCCTTGATTGATATTCAGTATTAATATATTTTAGAATACATGGGGAATGGACGGCCGAGCGTAGGTGGCAAGCAGTTATATCGATCCCTTGCTTTACCCGTAGACGCTTCTCCAGCTCTCGCAACAATTGTATGGGAGTCGTCCAATCGGGATACTATTACCTAGGTTCCTAAACTCGGAATGGATGGCCGAGCGGAGGTGGCAAGCAGTTATATGGATACGGTGCTTGGTCTTACTAGCACACAAAGTATTAGAAGACTCCTTAACCAATAAGGAATTTATTTAATACACAGAACCTCATGGAAAGATTTTTTTAACACCTTGTTTATTCCAAATATTAATTCTGAATATGTCATATGTTGCCCAGACAATAAATAGACTTGAAGTTATATGTAAATCTACTAGTAGAAAACTGAAATAACCAGTCATGGTCAGCACAAAGGATCTAAATGAAGTATGTTCTTTTTATACTTGTGTTTCAAAACCATTTAAAGAAGTTTCATTACATCCTGAAACAGAAGGTTACACAAAGATATCAATTGAATTGTTCGACAAATTTATATGCTAGGCGGCAATGGTACTAGTCTACTAGAACAAACATGCACATAGGCTTTATTGGCAGCAAAAACAATAATTATAACAGCATTGCTTTCACCATCTCCTAGAACTAAGTTCCTATATGGAAACAACTAAGGTAAAGTATCCGTCATAAGCAATGCTAATGAATAAGATAAGCATTATCAAAAAAGGGTAAGGAAAGCATTCGAAAATAAATGAATAAATATGTTTATTACACTAATTGAACTCAAACAAGAGTAACAGCTCAGTACCATCTGCTGATTTATCTCCCCGGAGTCGATTAGATAAGCCAATAAAGGTTCTTGAGCCTCCCACTTGCTCTCCACGAGCGATGCTACAGAAGTGGAAAGCAGAACGGCGAAAGCCATGACATAAACAATACTTATACCCATAATTTCTAGAATTATTGTCATCCCTGTTGTATCCAGTGTCTCTCATGTCATCAAGAGAACAGACTTAAAAGATAGAAACAAATACCAAACCCCCGTATTTATAATAATAATGGCACAAATGCTAAAATGTACCTTCTAAGGTCAAGTCTTTACAGCATTTCTCACTAACCCTATTCAATTTTCTAGAAGTTCAGTTCTCAAGTGTTCCAATCCCAGACTTTTCGACGAGAATCTTGATGGCCCTCCTCAAGAATTCAACGCAAAAGCTCAAAAGTGTATTCAAATCACACTGTTCAAGGAAAAATGCCAAGAAACTGAACAAAACCTAAAAAGTGGATCGTGAAACACACCCGAAAAGGCGATAAATTCTTGAATATTGGTCAGGTGATGCGAAGATGGAAATATTCCAAAACTTGGGACGTTTTGGGTAGGGCCAGATCCACCAAAGGAATTGAAATTTGAAATATTAATACAAATGGGATAGGAGAATAACTGATTTGACCAAGGAAAATTCTTGTCAACAAATCATTCTTCTATTCGAATGAAAGCTGACAGGGGTTTACTAATTTTCTGGCAGACCATCTTGTTTTGTTTATTCGTGAGTTTAAAATATATGGAATTTTTGCTGATTCTATTTTTTTTTCTTTAGAATTTTTCTGATATTTGTAATTTTCACTCGTAGTAACCATTTTATCGTTCCATTTTTATCTTTTCAATATTTTTAGGGTAAAAGTATAAAACTTGAAATGAGGAAGAAGCGGAAAGAATCCAAATTTCTTTTACTTTTCTTTTGCATAATCGCAAGTACTCGTCAATTATAAGCACACCTGCATGGAAACCTACCAAGAATTTTTGACGCTCTATGCACACGGTGAATAGAATTAGGGAAGATTGACATCAATCGAATCTTAATTCTAATATGGATTGCTCGATTTTGATTTCCTTTAATTAACAATCAAAAGCCTATTTCTGATCACGATCTTGTCGCGTGTACTATTGTTAGATAGTTTTATAATACTCTAATATTATTTTAAGTCACGTGATCTAAAGGTTCGTTTATATTTTTATGTGTGTTACTTTTATACTTTTACAAATTTCAATTTGTTCGTCTAATTTGCTTGAAGTGTATCACTATCCGAATAGTTGTTGGGGATTTTAATCTCTAAAGTTACATCGTTTTTCACATTTGCCTCCAATTTTCTCCAATCCAAGTTTTCAGGCAGTTCGAGCCTACGAACATATCCATGTTCCCACCAGTGGCCGCTTCTCCAGTCCTTTCTCTTGGGATCTTTGTGTTGCCTCCATTCCCCTCTAATCTCCAGAACCTTACCACCTTCAACACAAACTTGAAGGGTACTGTTGCCTAATCCTGTTCCTGCTATAACAAATTAGTAGTTAGAAGAAAATTCTCTGAAATCCGATACAGTAAAGAAAAATGATTCTTGTAATTGATCCTAAATTATTGAGAATAACGAAGAAAATGCTATAGAAACTCATGTCTCTCGACCAGTGTTCTAAAAAAAGTAAAGCGTGACTAGACATGGATGACAAGCTTCAAGCTTTACGAGCCTAGGCGAAGCTTAGGCGTAAAAAAGCATTTTTTCTTTTTTTTGATTTTATTTTAAATTTTTAATAATTGTAAAAAAATTCAACAATTCAAAACTTTCTCTTGGGATCTTTGTGTTGCACTTGCCTCCATTCCCCTCTAATCTCCAGAACCTTACCACCTTCAACACAAACTTGAAGGGTACTGTTGCCTAATCCTGTTCCTGCTATAATAAATTAGAAGTCCGAAGAAAATTCTCTGAAATCCCAATATAGTACAGAAAAATGATTCTTGTTGACCCTAAATTATTGAGAATAACGAAGAAAATGCTATAGAGCCTCATGTCTCTCGACTCTCGAGCACAAAGCATTTAGGTTTGGCCAAATATGCTCAAATCCCTCAATCCTACTTGTACAACTTTATTGTTATTGATAATTAACTGATTCTCTTGATCATTCATCCAAAACCCCACTAAAATCTGATCCCAGGGTTTTCTTCATTGAGATGATTTAGCCCTTGTTTGCCCCCCGTTATATTTCATTCTATTACATTAATTTTTTCTCTCTCTTCATCTCAACCATCCATTCATCAAATAAAATAATAATACACACAAATCAAAAACTTTTTAACCACACATCTCCCATCAATCACTATTCTAAAAATTATCTACCCCCCAAAAAAATCCCTACCAAACACACTCTAAATTTAGCCCCTGTTTGGCCCCCATTATATTACATTCCATTACATTAATTTTTTCTCTCTCTTCATCTCAACCATACATTCATCAAATAAAATAATAATACACACAAATCAAAAACTTTTCAACCACACATCTCCCATCAATCACTATTCTAAAAATTATCTACCCCCCAAAAATTTAAATTAATGGGGGGCAAACAGGGGCTTAGCTGTGACACCATGAATTCAAGAATGAAGCCTCAAACTCACAAGCATTGCAAAGTGACTGTGATTTATTAACACTTATTTCATCTTAAAAAGTCAACATGGTAACTCACACCCTTGTATGCTGGTTTATTTTTCGATAATTAATCAACCTGTAATTTATCATTTTAACATGTTCTCTCAAGATGGTGGCTCATTTAAACAAATCAATCTTAGAATTCGTTTGCTCATTTTTTAATCTTGATCGAATCTAATTGCTTGGTGAAACTTCATGAGCCTTGAAACCATATTAAAACTTAGAATTTTATCTTAAAATGTTAATCTTATTAAACTCTTGTCTGGAAATGCTTAATAGTAAAATTCTTACCGTTGGGCAGCCATTTTCCCACCGTTGGCCACAATTTCCAGCCACTTTTCTTGACCAAATCTCTCTTGTGTGGGCCCCAAGTTGACCAAAAAGGGTAAAAAAAAATTGATTTGGAAAATCTCCACAGACAGGCGCTAAGAAGAATAGTTCAGACTCTTATATATTGGTCTATATTTCGATAATTAATCATGGGATTTATCCTTAACGTGGTTCAGTTATGACTGTTATGTGAATTATAAAATCCAAAAAAAAAAAAAAATGCTGATGCAGAGGTATGGTTCAATCGACTAAAAATGATTATAATGCATATGTAGTCAAGTTAAAACGTTAAGAACGACACTCTTACGCTCACCAGGTAGTTCGGCTTTCAAAACACAACCATCATCAGTTTGGAACCAATCCACACTGCGCTGGCCCGAGCTATAGAGATTGGATAACAATACAGCAGACTCAAATTCCCACAGAGGAAAGGCATCAGACGGATCAAAGAATTTCCCGAACAAGAGTGGACTTAACAGAGACCTTTCGTCGAACACCTTATGGACATTCGGAATTTCCTTCCTCGTTAAGGCTTGAAACGCTTCTTCTTTGAGCAGATGACACCATTTTTGTGGGTTTTGATCTTCAAATTGAATCTCTAGTTGTCTGCAACTGGTCATTGACGATCAAAAAACTTGAATTTCAGCAAATAGAGGTGCAGGATTCTATGGGGGTGTTTGTTTCCTATTTTGAGAATTGATTCTCAAATCAATTCTCATTTTCAACTACACATTCTTCAATAAAATAATATTTTCCACTATATCAATAATTTTTTCTTCTTTTTCAACCACACATTTCCCATCATATCACTATTTAAAATCAATTATTCCCCCAAAAATCCCTACCAAACAAGCACTATACATTTTTCATATTGGGCCTTCGAAAAGTAGAAGAATCAATCGACGAAATTCTTTTCTAGAGTGTGTTTGGTAGAGATTAATATCGGATTAAAATTGAAAAATTAGTCGTTATTGTTGACTTTTATTAGACGGGTGAGACCCAATAACGACTATATTTTCAATTTTAATTGGATTTTTAGCATTACCAAACAAGCCCCTAGTAGTGTCCATAAATTATCAGAAAAAAATGGTGACGGATTGATGGGGAGAATTCCGTTATACGGAAACTAGTCTCAGTTTCTATCAATCGACTGTGGCTTTTCCGAAGGACAATCAACGAGCTCGTATCAAAGTTAAACAATTAATTTTACGTCCATAACTTTTCATTCTTATATTTCATCAACTTTTATTAAATTTTGTTAAAATCTAATTTTTGTTTAAACCAAACATGGGGATTGATCATTCAAATCACAACATGAAAGTTGAGCCCCATTTGATTTTGATAGAAATCAAATTTTTAGTGAATTATGACAAAGTTGATGAAATGTATAGTCAGAAAATCAATGACTATTGTAAATTCATAAAATTAATAATTGTAAGTAAATTTGAAGAAAAATGAATTTTAGATATTGAGAATCAAACAATGTACAATCCTCGATGAATGGCTTTCACGGTAAATAAGACAGCCATTTGCGACAACTACATCTCAATGCAATTATGAGAATCAGTAAAAATACTCGTAGATTCAACTAGGCAACATCTTCGGCTTTGTACCAATTGTTACAAATTTCACATACCATTTCCTTGCTTGATATTTAGTTCCTGCTTGACAATCACACATTTCACGATATTCACCTTTTTTTTTTTTTTAATCAATTTTTCAGCTACACAAATTCATCAATTTTTTGTTAAAATTTACTAAAATCGATATTTCTTTTATCAAAATCAAACACGTGCTAAGCATCTGTTTGAGCCACAAATGTGTATAGTAAGGCAAGAAGTGTGCATCAAACAACTTCCTAGGTGCAAAAGACCACTTTGGTCATGGATGGAAAGTGGTATATATCAAATTGACCAACATGGGCTAAAGAAGAAGACTCTTAAAAATGACCGAGAAATGCTACACAGCACCCGGAAACAAAATGGATATACCAACAAAAACTCACCTTTATTCAGGGGATGGAAAAGTTTTCCCTAGCCAAATTAAAGTAAATATAGTTTAATTTCAAGTAATAATTCCATTTTAAATTTTTAATCGACACACAATTTACATTTATGGCACTGTGGAAGCATGTAGAGCACAAAAATCAAGTCCACCGGTTAGTAGATAACGATGTGTGTTGCTAAAATAGGTAAGATCGGAACCGAAGCACCGTTTTTCCATTCGAGGAGAGGGGAATTTCTCAAGATTTTGTCAGTGAGGAAGCTATGGGTTTCTCAAATTTAGAATAACGTATAAACTTATTCAATTTTTTTTTTTTTTTGAGTAATGAGTTCACAAGCGATCAGAACCAAAGAAATACTACGCTCGACGTAAAACGAAGAGTATGACTAGGTCAAGTTCTCTCTTAATTTTTGTATTTTATTTTCAATATTAATAAACGAGCTAATATAGCCCCCGCTTGATTTATAAATTTTGATAAAGCTGATTAAATATATGAATAAAATTTTGATAAAATTTGTGAGTCTCATGAAATAATTAAAAATGAGTTTGAGAAAAAAAATAAAAAAATAGGACCAAACGTATAAATTAAAAAGACCGTAGGGGCATAATGGTCAAGCCATATTTTGCAACGAATCTTTCACAATGCCGCCGGATTTCCATTTGAAAATTTTCAAAAACCTCGACCCGCACCCCACCCTTCCCCTCCCCTCCGTCTCTCTCAAGTCTCCAACCGGATCTACAAACCCTAACCCCACATTTACCGAAGATACCAAGAAAATCCACGATAGAGAGTGTTAATTAATCCCAAATCAAGCAGATTAGCAAATAATTAGAAAAAATTCATTTCCAATTTCTAATTTTGGTTGAACAATTGATTGTTGGTGTGTGTAACTGTTTACTCCTTCATCGTCTTTATGTGGTTCTGTGAATAGTGATTACTGCAATTCAAAGCAACGACACAAATTTGCCTTAGCTTCGATTGCAATAAACCATGGCCCCACCAAAATTTTGAAACACTATCCGTTTCTCTTTCTGACTTCACTTTCTCTTTCTATCTCTACATACACTTCAATAGAAAACCCACAAAAGATCATCATTCATATGGCCTCCAAAAACCAGAACAAGCCTCCTTCGAGTCCTTCACAGGTAAGTTCCCCCCTCATTAAATCCCTAAAAATTTCTAATTTTTCTTTTATTTAGCCCCCATTGTTTTGTTTCTTTTGAATCTCTTATGGGCTTTTGGATTTTTTTTTCCCGGATTAGCACACGTAAATAGGAAGAAGTGAAGCCGTTATATCAGAGAAAATCGAGGGATCAGACTAAATTTCAGAAAAAAGTCCCGTTTAAATGTCACGAGTCCACCTTTAGTTGAAAAAAATGCCCAAAAATTTTCTTTCTTTTTGCTCTGAGAGAACCACAATTAGTTATTTTGTTATTAAGGATTTTTGTGTGCTTATTCTGATAATTTTATTCTGTTTTTATTGTCTGGGATTTGCTGGTTGTTCCAGAGTAAGTATACTGCTGACGAGGTATTCGTAGATAAACGTCGAAGAATTGGGAACATGAAAATGCCAGCGAATGCTGGGACAAGAACACTAACCAGGCAAGCATTTTCAGTAGTTAATGGGGGTCAAGGTGTGTCCCAGACTTCTGGGCCACCCAGCACTGCCGGTTCTGATAGTGGGGTAATTGAGTTCACCAAAGAGGATGTGGAGACATTACTCCATGAGAAGCTCAAAGTTAAGAACAAATTCAACTACAAGGTAAGTTATGGATTCTGGTCGCAACTTGAATGTTTGGTTATTTCTGTGCTGCATTCTTCTTGGGTGTTTTGTTGGGATTATTTGTTGAACTTTTGAAGTTTATGCCAGGAAAAAAGTGAGCAAATGGCCGAGTGCATAAAAAAGCTCAAACAATGCATCAGGTGGTTCCAACAGCAAGAAGTAAATTTTATTACGGAACAGGAGAAACTTAAGAATTTACTGGAAGCAGCAGAGAAGAAATGCAATGATATGGGTATGGGTGATTTGTTGATTTAGTCATCAGTGCTTTAGGCTAACGAATACATGAAATAGGTAGAACTTCTAACATGCAATAATCTTATTACCTCATTCCCAGAGTTGCTGATGAAGGCAAAGGAAGAAGAGTTGAATTCAATCATTAAGGAGTTGAGAAAGAATTTGGAAGCATTACAAGAAAAGTTCACAAAGGAGGAATTGGATAAATTGGTAAGATGAACACTAACGTGCCAAGGTTGTGTTGTGGCATTGGAGGCTATTGTTTTTTATATTCATAAAGAACTAAATTGTTTTAATGTGATCATCAGGAAGCATTGGATTCTTTGGCAAGAGAGAAAGATGGTAAACTAGCTGCAGAGAGATTGCAGGCTTCCCTCTCTGAAGAGCTGAAGAGAACACAACAAGATAGTGCTAGTGCCAACCAGAAGGTGAAGAGAGAAGACAAATAAATGAAATTAGATTTCGTGATAGTTTCTCACAAATGATCTGCTGAAAACTGTATCCTTCGGGTCCATGTTTGGCTTGTGCAGATACAGTCACTTAATGATATGTACAAGCGGTTGCAGGAGTATAACACGAGTTTACAGCAATATAATAGTAGACTTCAATCAGAACTTGCAGCAACAAATGAGACACTTAAACGCGTTGAGAAAGAGAAGGCGGCAGTGGTTGAAAACCTGAGCACTTTGAGGGGACACTATACATCTTTGCAGGAGCAGCTAACTTCATCGAGAGTGAGTATTATCTTTATGTTTTGACTTGTTGCACAACTCTCAACTCTTTTTATGCATTCATCACATTATTAATATTTGAGACCATTATACCTTTTTGCAAGAGAAAGGACAACTTATTTTCACAGTTACACCTTTATATGCTTTACGGGAGACTGTTCTCATATATTGACACCTTTGGACCTTATATTGAGCATAGTTGGAGTTTGGTTATGTGAATCTTGAAATTTTCATTTCTCCTAAACTTTAATCTCCATCAATTTAGAATACCTTTGCAACTAGGTTAAGGTGAAGAATTTGAGGAAATGTGTGCTTTTTTCCAAATTTTGAACTACTGGTCTTACTTTTTTCTTTTCTTTTTCTAATTCACTTCCTCTTTTACCATACTGCTGTATTAATACTCATGGACTGAATGAGAGAACTAGGGTAAGTTAAAGAATTTGTGGAAATGTACGCCTGCTCTAAATTTTGAACTACTGGTCTTACTTTTTTTTAATTCACTGCCTCTTTAGCCATACTGCTGTATGAATCTGCATGGGAGAACTTGCAATAGTTAACCAGATGTTTTCTGACAAAGGTTTATAATGCTTGATATTCCAAGGTTTTGCAAGATGAGGCCATCAAACAGAAGGAAGCACTAGGAAATGAAGTTGTATGCTTGAGGGGTGATTTGCAACAAGTAAGAGATGACCGTGACTGCCAGTTGTTACGAATTCAGACTCTATCAGCTGAAGTAGAAAGATATAAAGAGTGCACTGGAAAATCTTTTGTGGAATTAGATAACCTGACTTTAAAATCAAATGAGCTGGAGGTTTGTTTTTTCCATATGCAATGCTTTTCCCACTCAACCACAGAAATGTATTTACTAACAAATATCATGTAATTTTTTTTCAGTCAACATGTTTATCTCAAAGTGAGCAAATAAGACGACTGCAGGAGCAGCTAGCTTTTGCAGAAAAGAAATTGCAGGTTCCCGATCTTGCATTTTCAGCTTTTGGTTCCTTTAAAGTTCCTACTGACCGGCATAACAAAATTTATTTAGGTTTCTCTGTTCTGGATCCTACTGGTTCAAGTACACTCTTCTTATTTTACTTTTATCATTTTTGTTAGCTGTCTGATGTATCAACAATGGAGACAAAGAGTCAATTTGAGGAGCAAAAAGCATTCCTTCTTGAGTTACAGAATCGTGTGGTTGATGCAGAACTAAAAATTGTAGAAGGAGAGAAGGTTCGGAAGAAATTACACAACACTATACTGGTAAATACATGTTCACATTTGATTTTAACCTGCTTGAATATTGATTGAAATTTTGTTTACAGTCCTTCCATCTGATGATGTTAATTAGAATCCTTTTGTCAATACAGGAGTTAAAAGGGAATATCCGTGTTTTCTGTAGAGTAAGACCTCTATTGTCTGATGATGGGGTTGGAACTGATGCTAAAGTTATCTCATTCCCTACAGCAATGGAAGCACTCGATCGAGGAATTGATTTGATGCAAAATGGTTAGCCCTGATTGAAATGTAGTCACAAAGTGTTATACTTATAGGATTTGGATTGATTATTATCGCGATACATCCTATGCATTAATATTCCTATTTTCATCAGGACAAAAGCACTCTTTCACTTTTGACAAAGTGTTTACACCTGAAGCCTCCCAAGAAGATGTATTTGTTGAGATTTCACAGCTTGTTCAAAGTGCACTTGATGGTTACAAGGTAATGTAATCCCTA
Source organism: Fraxinus pennsylvanica (assembly GCA_912172775.2). NCBI lineage: Eukaryota > Viridiplantae > Streptophyta > Magnoliopsida > Lamiales > Oleaceae > Fraxinus > Fraxinus pennsylvanica. The sequence continues at coordinate 17,858,123 of OU503055.2, forward strand.
CAGCTCCATTTTATCTATCATTTAAGTTTCTTACTTCAGAGCTTGAGGTTGATAGCTGCATAAGAACTTTACATGCTATTGGATGATAAACTTTACTTATCCTTTAGATTATGCTATTTCATTCTGCCATAGTTGTTGTCTAGTTGATTTGCTACACCAGATACGGAGGATTCTCGATCTTGAGCCTTGAACTCTAGATGATGTGCTAACCAGTAACATCTTGAATTTGTTTGGTTGCTATATTAATTCTTAGATCACGTGATGAGTGTGCTATGATTATTTTCCTACTAGTGATCAATCTCGTGGCTACAGAATGCTTGATTTCACAAGTTATGCATGCAGATTATTATTTTTTAACTCCATTTTTCTGTCCAGATTTGATTCGCTAACATCCTAATGATCATTGATAACTGTGCTGTCTCAGGTTTGTATCTTCGCTTATGGACAAACTGGTTCTGGCAAGACATTTACAATGATGGGCAAGCCAGGTATACCTGATCAGAAAGGTTTGATTCCACGATCCTTAGAACAGGTGTTTGAGACCCGGCAAACTCTTCAATCACAAGGATGGAAATATGAAATGCAGGTTGTAGTGATTGCCGTTGTCATTTATCTCTACTACTAGTTGAGCTTGCTTAGGCCTGCCTTCTAATTATCTATTCTTAACTGATTATTTTAGGTGTCAATGCTTGAAATATACAACGAAACAATACGAGACTTATTAGCAACAAATCGATTGGGGTTTGATGCACCCCGGGCAGAGAACATGGGAAAGCAATATGTTATAAAACATGATGCCAATGGAAACACTCATGTTTCTGATCTTACAGTTGTTGATGTTCACAGTAGCAAGGAGGTCTCATATCTTTTAGAGCAGGCAGCACATAGCAGGTAACAAAAGGACCTTTCGCCCCATTATTTGTGTTGTTTTTACTCCGGAAGTTGATCTTCAAAGTTTTTAAAGATGCTTTTACACCCACATTGAGATATAAGTTCGGACCTCTATTTACCTCTATGGACTACCATCGTGCATCATATATTTTTTGACATGTACAATTTAGGCAGAGTGTTAGGCATTTGATCTTTTGTCCCTAACTGGAATTCAATTTTTTTTTTAGATCCGTTGGCAAGACTCAAATGAATGAACAGTCTTCAAGGAGCCATTTTGTTTTTACGCTACGAATATTTGGCGTTAATGAGGTAAATGGACCTTTCCTGCTTTCTGTTGCATCATGGTCATGATTCCATCTTTATCTTGGTCTGAGCAAACATGGTCACAGATTTTGTTACCTTTTTTGTGGCAATAGGGCACTGATCAACAAGTGCAAGGTATCCTCAATCTAATTGACCTTGCTGGTAGTGAGCGTCTCTCTAAGAGTGGATCTACAGGAGACCGTCTAAAAGAAACTCAGGTATTAGAATAAGAACTATTTTCATTTACTTTTCGATTTTTTTCATTGTACAAATTTTTCCTAAATTATCTTTCTCATTTTGAGTAACACTCAGGCTATCAACAAGAGTTTGTCATCACTAAGTGATGTTATATTTGCCTTGGCCAAGAAGGAGGAGCATGTGCCATTTAGGAACTCAAAGCTAACCTATCTTCTTCAGGTAATTTTCAGCATTTATGCCTTGATAGCGTATGAACAAGTTCGAGTGAGAATGATGTTAGAACGAATTAAGTCAAGGCTTGATTATGGCTGGCCAAGGAAGATAGATAGGGTGTACCACCATTAGCATTCGGTCATCATGTGCAAAATAATGCTATAACGCCCTAAACTCAATTGTGTTATGTATGGATGATATTCATTGTCATTTTGTTTGCTGAGGAAGGTTGTATTGCCACTTGAATGGGTCAAGACTACTGGACTGGTACACTTGGTACTACAATGAGCTTTTCCTGGGAGTAGTTTGGTTATAATTGCCTTACGATCGTAGCCAATTGAATTTTGCTGCGTTGGTCCTGGTTATATATTGTAGGGAACATTTGGTGATGTTACTGATAATTATTAAAATGATTATGTACTTGGATTTAACCAACATTAACATTTGTTATCATAGGCAAAATAATGCTATAATGCCCTAAGATCAATTGTTATGTATGGATGAGATTCATAATTCTTTTGCTGTTGAGAAAGCTTATATTGCTGTGTGATTAGGACAAGACTACTGGAATTATCAAATTTGGATTAGTGCAGTTGGTGCTGCTACGAGCTCTTCCTTTCTGAGTAGTTACATTCTAGTTGCTTAGTTGGTATAAACCATCTTAGCTGATTGAGTTTGCTGTGTTGGTTTTCGTTATGTATTGTAGGGAAAATATGTGGAGCTGCTGGTAAATTATTAAAATTATTCAGGGCAGATTAGATATACTAAATGCTTAGCCATAATAAAAATCTGAATTTATCTTTTCTGAATGATGAGTAGCACACTGAACAAGTACATTGCTAAAAGGTAAGATGTGAAACCACGTAAAGGTCTTGCTAATGTTCTCCCTTTTCAGCCTTGTTTAGGTGGAGATTCAAAGACGCTGATGTTTGTCAACATTTCACCTGACCCTTCATCCGTTGGTGAATCACTTTGTTCACTACGGTTTGCAGCACGTGTAAATGCTTGTGAGATTGGTATCCCCAGGCGCCAAACCAACCTCAGATCAACGGATTCTCGCCTTAGCATTGGCTGATTTTTGATAGTGTAACTGTTCTAGATTTAGGAAACGTGTGTTATTTGTATTTCTATGGCATTTGATTTTTAATAACAAAACGCCCTTCTAACTGCATCCGCTTGTGATTTGTAAGTAAAGTGTATACTGTCATTGTATCATGGATACCAGACGGAATTGCCATTTTCTGTCATTGACGTGTATCCATGGAGACATACATTCGGATATTTAATGTTCTCTACAAATCTGTTGCATAAAATCAAATGCAATCAGTAATTGAATGGGAAAATTGTTCAATATGAATGAAATCTACTTTCTTACATAACTTCTTTTTGTGATGCATTTATGCCATTCTATTCATAACCAAATATGAGCTAAAATGAAGTATAGAACTTACTGTTGTTAACGGAGGGTAATGGTTAAGGTCCTGTGAGCCAAAATCCATTGTCCTCTTCGAGAGAAATTCCAATGCTTGTATTTCCAAAGAGTGCAATTGAAGCAAGGCCTGTTGCCAATCTTCTTCTTGTATGCACTTTGTTGTCTTCAAATTCATCCATTTTCTTGCCAAAAAAAGCATGTAATTGTCAATTTTTTCACCGTTTTCTCTATCTGGCGCTGCTTGGGATTTGATGGTAGAGCTTCAAATACTCCATTGAACTTTGCTGTGATTGCCATAGTTCTCAAGTGAAGAAGTTTTGGCTGTTTTGATTATATCTGCTTCAAAAGTGGGGGCTACTATTAACCACCAAATGCAAATCCTTTTGGATGGGGGATAAATTAGTCATTTTGTAAAATCCAAATTTTGGTGGGGCGTACATGTGGGTCCTATCGAAAACAATGTTGTCCCTGAATTGTATTTTGGTAATGTTGTCTTGAAGTAGAACAAGAGAGCTACACGCAACTTCATTGCTAGTTAATATTGATATAAATTTAGTAGTCAAATAGCTATCTTTTGAAAATTGTAGTAAAAAATCGTAATTATTATTGCAGGCATGTAAGTCCACCATGAAACCAACTACTCCAAGATGCACTCAAAATTCTGGTGTCGCCAGTTCAAATCGTATTCCGAGCATATGAACCATATAACCAATTGAAACCACAAACCATCATAGATGAATTTGCCTTAACGAAATTCTATGATTTCCGAAAAAATACTTTCGGATTCATCATCACGGATTCACACAAGATGCACTAAGATTTCAAATCGAAAGAGTTTTTAGAAGAACTGACAGATAAGATTTCAAATTCGAAAGAATTTTTAGAAGAAATGACAGATCTATGTCCATTCCTTAAAAGTTCTTAAAGATATAAAAAGGAATCAAAATGTAACGAACCTCAAATTTATCAAAAACAAGGCTCCGTTTCTTGTAGTTGATGTTACTATTTTACATTATCAACATCCACGTTGAGAAATGGGATTTGCTGTAAGATTGTCTTTCAATTTGTTCTAGATATTTGATTAACATAGCCCACAGAATTGGATAGAGTAGATTTGTTATAGATAATGAAGCTGTGTGGCGTTTAAAGAGGGTCCTACTTTGATCCCATCCATTTCAATCCCAGTTAAAATCCCAGAATAAATTGAACACTGCACCCTACACAACTCAAAGAAAATTTTCGAGTTTTCGACTCAATTCATTCGTTACTATGGCACAGCAACAGCAAATAATGAAGTCTAGAGTTGTCCACATAGACTCCAAAGAAACATGGGATTTCATTGCATCTCAAGCTAATAAACAAGGCAGTCCTGTAAGTCTCGACGTAACCTTTCTTTCCTTTTCTATCAACAAAGTCGTGGCACAAAAGTTAAGATGTTAGAGACGAGACAGATATTTATATTAAGTCTTCATCACAACACATCCACAATTTTCATAAATAGGCAGCGTTGAGATTTGAAAATTGCAGGTTATAGTTCACTTTACAGCTTCATGGTGCCTGCCTTCAGTAGCCATGGAGCCATTTTTCGAACGACTGGCCTCGAGTCATCCTGATATTGATTTTCTCCTGGTGGATGTCGATGAGGTTAAGGTAATATACTGCCAGAAATACAATCTTAGTACATGAAATCATAGTCAAATTGTCTGTGAATTATGTTTTATTTTATCAGGAGTTGGCATCAAAGATGGAGATTAAGGCCATGCCCACCTTTTTGTTCATGAAGGAAGGGGCTGTGGTGGATAAGCTTGTGGGTGCCAATCCAGAGGAAATCAAGAACAGGGTTGTTGGATTAACCAACTATAATCATTGATTCATTCTGGTTCGGGCGATGATCTTTTGGTGGGACATGACACGACTCGACTAGATAGTATTGTATATTTCTTGTATGTTTAAAACAAGAATAATCGTGTCAAGAAATGATTACTTGTGTTCATATCGGAATTCGCAGAGTAATTCTTAATCGACGGACACAACCTAAAATTCCGGCTATATAAAAGGGAACTAAATGGAATATATGGTGGTTGGTTCAACTTTGAAGTGACTGCACAATAATTTTTTACTAAAATAATGAACAAATGGCATCAGCCATTAATAAAGATAATATATTTTATTATGAATTATGCATAAGCATTTAGAATAGGTTGCTAGTGCAGAAAAAAATGAGCATTTGTGGATTGAAATTTTATTCTTTCATTAATATTTTGATGTTGGAATAAGGTTGTTATATAATTATGAACTTGTCTAAAATGTGAAATATGTTCAAATTATATAAATATTTAAAGTTTAAATATGATTGATAGAATTGTAAAAGGTATGTTACTACCATAGATGCAAAATAAAAGACTCAACTTGTCTTATCAAACGTGCGACAAGATTACGATCCTTACCTTTTGATGGGTTGAAATTTTTTCCTTTCATTTTGATGTTGAAATAAAGTTGCTATATTCATGAACTTGCATAAATTGTGAGATATGTGTAGATTCCCTCCTGCTCAAATTATATAAAGGGACAAATACATAATTATCATAGTTTCAAGATACACTTTCAGATTTAAGAAATTGTGAAATTCTTCCAAACATAATTAAATAGGTTAAAGTCACAATAACAGACAATTTATGATCACAATTACGAACTATTCACAAATCACACATCAAAGTAAAAAAAAGATACAAAATATGAGTTACAATTACAAATTTAGTAAATGGATAATTGTAGCAACGATCCCAAACCTTTCGATTTTTTTGCAAACTAGATCTTAACTTTTTAGTTTTGTCTATTGCAGTCCAAAACCTTTCACTTTAACAGCAGCTGGAATCCATTGAACAGATTCCATCCAATACTTCGTTAGTCAACTTGAAATAAAATGTTCGACTCAACTTGACAAATTAAATGAGAGGTAAAATGGTACATTTCTACACCCCACCCCCTTCCCTTCCCTAAAATAAAAAATTTGGGAAGCCCAGTCATTGCCATTGCCACCACCCATCCACAAGACATAAGATGAAGGAATCTAAAAGTTAATTTCAAACTTTGAAGCTAAGATAAATTTAATAATATTGAGACCATCTTGCATGCTCTGGAAATTTTGTTTAGAAGCCCCACAAATTATCCATAGAAAAGTACATCTATCTCAAGACACTAATTCTCTTCAAATCTCTTTAGCTGCTTGATACAATTATCATCATTTTCCCAATAACTCTTTTTCAGTTATACCGCACCACCTAGCCCTTTTGGTGACCATAAATTTCTACAATTTGTTCTCTAATATTTGCCTTACAAGGAGAACAAATAGTAGATCAATAATCGATACAAGAATTGGATGAACCTCGTTTGTCTAATTGGTAGTCTCATGTTGTTAACAATAGTTGATTTTTTTTCATGATTTACGGGGTAGAGCTAGTTTTTGCAGATCTACAATTGGGCCATACCTAAATTTTTGTGTTTGAGATTTGGGTATGCGGTGGGCAGTGCGGCGGCGGGCGGATGGATGGCAATGGTGACAGTGACTGAGTTTCCTGATTTTTTATTTTAGGGGGTGGGGTGGGGTGGGGTGGGGTGGGGTGGATATGAACAATACTTTTGTTTTGATTAATTATTTTAATTGTTTTATTATAGGAATTGTAAATATACCATTTTACCCATTATTTAATTTGTTGAGTTGAGTCAAACATTTTATTTCAGATTAACTAATGGAGTATTGGATGGAATCTGCTCAATGGACTTCAACTGTCGTTAAAGTCAAAGATTTGGGATTACGGCCGTCAAAATAAAATATTAAGATATATAATTTGTAAAAAATTGAAAGGTTTGAAACTACTGCTGCTATTGTCCCTTTAGTAAATCACACATTTTTATATGTCCCAATTTATTTTTTAGTCACAGATTACACATTTTATTGTTCGCAATTATCCAAATAATTAGTCATAAATGCTTTTTATGCCACACCACTCCACTCCACCACCACTCTACATCAACACAACCCAAACGCTCTCCCAACTCACCACAATCGCCACCCGCCTGTACCAAAAACCACCACCACTACCTCCTCAAATCCACCGCGTTTACCACCTGCACCTTCAACCCACCACACTTGCACCAACATCACACCTAAACCACTATCGCACAACCAGGGATCCACCATCACACAACCACTATCATACAGATCCGCAACCCATCACCACACAAACAACGTTGCACCATACTCCACCACATTAGCACAACGTAGATCTGCACTACCACAACCCATTTCTCACATTCACCACTATAGCGACGGAAGAAGATTCTGCCTACATCCGTCGTCCCTGTAGTCCCACTATAGCGTTACTCCCGAAACACCCTTATTAGCCACCATTGCAAGTTCATTTTCAAATTCATTAGTATTTTGGCCGGAGCTTTAGTTAGTGTTCTTCGTCCCCTACGAATGGGATTTGATTATATATTCATTCACCATCGATTGTGAAAGGAAAAGGCAATGGTTGATTTTTTATAACGGTGGTCGAAGTTGGTGAGAGGCGAGCCGGTAAATTGAGAGAGCACGGATAGAGAGATCGTAGAGGACATAGATTTTGGTTTTGTGTGGTCATGGGTGTGGATGTGGGCTAGTGGGTGGAGGTGTGGTGTTGATGCTGGTGTTAGTGGGATGGGGTCATGGGTGGGTGCGTATGATTTTTGAAAGAAAAATCTTTGTACCTTATTATTAAAAGCTTGTTCGGGAAGGATTAAAATTCAATTAAAATTGAAAATATAGTCGTTATTGAGTCCCACTCGTCTAATAAAAGTCAACTCGAACGACTATATTTTCAATTTTAATCCCTCCCAAACAAGCTCTAAAATGAAAAGTTAAAAACAGGTTTGTGTGTAATTTCCTCATATATAAATATTTAACGTTAAATTATGATTGGTAGGGTCGTTAAAAATATGTTACAATAGGTGCAAAATAAGATACTCGATTTGCCTTAGGAAATGTGAGATACGATTAGTACCCATACCTTCTAATGGATTGAGAGTTGTTCTTTCATTAAAATTTTGATGTTGAAATAAGGTTGCTATATTTGTGAACTTTGCATAAAATATGAAATTTATGTAAATTCCAGCATGTTCTAAAGTTAAAGGATAATTAGCATATAACGTCCCAACATTTCACTGTTATTGTGGAAAATGTCATTATCTTTCATTTTTTGACATTTTCACCCTTATTTCTACCTTTCATTGCTCAAAATGTACTTTTTATCCATTTTGTCAATTAAAAATTGTGAAATGACGAATATACTCTTATCTTTAAATAAAACAAAAGGAAAAATAAAAAACTAATTGTAAGCATAGTCCCAAAATTTTTTTTTTGAAAATCTCAAATGAGTCTCAAATAAATTATTAAAATGATAATTAGCACATAATATACCTACCTTTCACCATTATTGCAAAAACATTCATACCTTCTATTTTTTGGCATTTTCATCCTTAATTACACATTTAATTGCGCAAATCATTATTTCTATAAATTTTCATCCAATTTCTCAATAAAAGCTATGAAATGACGAATATACCTTCATATTTAAATAAAAAAAGCTAAAAAGATAATTACAATCATAGTACCATTTTTTTTTAAAAATGCAAACAAGTTCCTAATAAATCATTTTAAAAATTTTCATTTTTTAAAAAAAGTTAAAACGAGTCCCAATTAAATTTATTTAAAAACTAAAAAGTATAAACGAGTCCCAAATAAATTATTAAAGAATTAAAAATTAAAAAATGTATATTTTAATTTAAATATGAGGGTATATTCATTATTTCACAATTCTTTATTGAGAAATCAGATGAAAATGATGATTTACAGAATCAAATGTGTAATTAAGGGTAAAAATGTCAAAAAAATGAAAGGTATGAACATTTTTTGCAATAACGGTGAAAGATAAGGACATTATATACTCATTATCCTTTTAATAATTTATTTGGAACTAATTTGCCCTTTTAAAAAAATTTGGAAATATGATTGCAATTATTTTTTTCTTTTTCCTTTTGTTTTATTTAAAGATAAATGTATATTCGTCATTTCACAATTTTTAATTGAGAAAATGGATAAAAATGACCTTTTGCGCAATAAAATGTGGAAAAAATGGTGAAAATGTCAAAAAAATGAAAAGTATGGACGTTTTCCACAATAACAATAAAAGTTGGGAACGTTATGCGCTAATTATCCAAAGTTAAAATATGATTGGTAGAGCTGAAAAAGATATGCTACTATAGGTGCAAAGTAGAATACTCGACTTGCCTTAGCAATTGTGTGATATGATTTCGACCCATCTCTTTTGATGTTGAAATAAGGTTGCTATATTTATGAATTTGCATAAAACGTGAAATAAGCATAAATTCTATAGGTGCAAAATATAATACTCGACTTGCCTTAGCAAATGTGCGATTTGATTACGACTTACATTGAAATCTTATTCTTTCATTAATCATTTTGATGTTGAAACAATGTTGCTATATTTATAAACTTGCGTAAAATGTGAAATGTCTAAATTCTCGCCCGTTCAACTTATATAAATATCTAAATTGAAATGTGATTGGTAAAACCATAAAAGATGTGTTACTAAAGGTGCAAAATGGAATACTCAACTTGCCTTAGGCTCCGTTTGATTCGCCTTATATTTTATGGGAAATGGAAATTTTTTTCCATTTTCCAACTCTTACAGTGTTTGATAAGCAAAATTTTCCCGAGAAATTTTTTCCCACATTTTCTCATTTTCCACCTTTTTAAGGAAAATAAATTCTTGATGTTTTGGTGGGAAAAAAAATTTCCATTTTTTTTTTTATTTTTTTGTTTTATTTATTTTTTTTTTTTTTTTTTTTTTTTTTTGCAATTGGAAAAAAGTCTGATACAATAGTAAAAAAATTTATCACTTTTATTGACAATTTCCATGCAAAACAAAGGTAAATGAATGAATTATTTTCCATTCAATTTTTTTTATTTTTTTTATAATTGGAATAAATTCTAGACCAAATGATAAAAAAATATCACTTTAATGGATAATTTCCATAAAAAACGAAGTCAAACGGACACAAAATTTTCAATATTTTCCATGAAAAATTATACCAATCAAACATGTAGTGGTAAAAATCGTTCCACAAGCCCAAACGGCCCAAGTCCAAAAAATAAGGCCCACAGATGGCCTACTTGATAAACGCAATATCTTTTGACCCAATTCGTTACGTCGATCGGGTCAAATAAGACCCACATGTCAATTCGCAATTCTTCATAATCTATCTCCAAGATAAATCACATTACGATTTGATCAGATTAAATAGAAGTTATTTGAAAGTAAGTTGAGAATCTTAACTGAATAGATCTTATCAGTACCAACCAACAAATCTCGTCGAACCCTCGTCAATCCTGCCCAGACGGTTATCTCACTACTATAAAATCCGTGGTCAGTCTTACATTCAGGTACACAGAAAAACAAGTACTACTTTGCTCTGAATTATTTCTTCTCTCTTTTGGTCTATTATTCCTAAAATTTTTGAAAAACTTTTCTGACTTGATCGTCGGAGGGCTTCAGCCGGCA
>OU503055.2:17872736-17887842 GCA_912172775.2 Fraxinus pennsylvanica
ATGAAATCTACTTTCTTACATAACTGCTTTTTGTGATGCATTTAATTTGAAAGATGCACCTGTTGTGCATTTATGCCATTCGATTCATAACCAAATATGAGCTAAAATGAAGTATAGAACTTACTGTTGTTAACGGAGGGTACTGGTAAAGGTCCTGTGAGCCAAAATCCATTGTCCTCTGCAAGAGAAATTCCAATGCTTGTATTTCCAAAGAGTGCAATTGAACAATCTTCTTGTTGTATGCACTTTGTTTTCTTCAAATTCATCCTTTTTTCTTACCAAAAAAGCATGTAATTGTTGATTTTTTCGCCGTTTTCTCGACCTGGCGCAGCTTGGGAATTGAAGGTAGAGTTTCAAATACTCCATTGAACTTTGCTGTGATTGCCATAGTTCTCAAGTGAAGAAGTTTTTGGCTGTTTTGATTATATCTGCTTCAAAAGTGCGGGCTACTATTAACCACCAAATGCATATCCTTTTGGATGGGGGGCGGGGGGTGATAAATTAGTCATTTTGTAAAATCCAAATTTTGGTGGGGCCTATCGAAAACAATGTTGTCTCTGAATTGTATTTTGGTAATGTTGTCTTGAAGTAGAACAAGAGCTACACGCAACTTCATTGCTAGTCAATATTGATATAAATTTAGTAGTTAAATAGCTATCTTTTGAAAATTGTAGTAAAAAATCGTAAAATCCAAATTTTGGTGGGGGGTGATAAATTAGTCATTTTGTAAAATCCAAATTCTGGTGGGGCCTATCGAAAACAATGTTGTCTCTGAATTGTATTTTGGTAATGTTGTCTTGAAGTAGAACAAGAGCTACACGCAACTTCATTGCTAGTCAATATTGATATAAATTTAGTAGTTAAATAGCTATCTTTTGAAAATTGTAGTAAAAAATCGTAATTATTATTGCAGGCATGTAAATCCACCATGAACCAACTACTCTAAGATGCACTCAAAATTCTCGTGTCACTAGTTCAAATCCTATTCCGAGCATGTGAACCATATAACCAATTGAAACCACGAACCATCATAGATGAATTTACCTTAACGAAATTCTATGATTTCCGAAAAAATACTTTCGGATTCATAATCACGGATCCACACAAGATGCACTAAGATTTCCAATCGAAGGAGTTTTTAGAAGAAATGACTGATAAGATTTCAAATCGAAAGAGTTTTTAGAAGAAATGACAGATCTATGTCCATTCCTTAAAAGTTCTTAAAGATATAACAAGGAATCAAAATGTAACGAACCTCAAATTTATCAGAAACAAGGCTCGGTTTCTTGTAGTTGATGTTACTATTTTACATTATCCACATCCACGTTGAGAAATGGGATTTGCTGTAAGATTGTCTTTCAATTTGTTCTAGATATTTGATTAACATAGCCCACAAAATCGGATAGAGTAGATTTGTTATAGATAATGAAGCTGTGTGGCGTTTAAAGAGGGTCCTACTTTGATCTCATCCATTTCAATCCCAGTTAAAATCCCAGAATAAATTGAACACTGCACCCTACACAATTCAAAGAAAATTTTATGAGTTTTTGACTAAATTCATTCGTTATTATGGCACAGCATCAGCAAATAATGAAGTCTAGAGTTATCGAAATAGACTCCAAAGAAACATGGGATTTCGTTGCATTTCAAGCTAATAAACAAGGCTGTCCTGTAAGTTTCGACGTAACCTTTCTTTCCTTGATGTTTCTATCAACAAAGTCGTGGCACGAAAGTTAAGATGTTAGAGACGAGACAGATATTTATATTAACTCAAGTCTTCATCACGACACATCCACAATTTTCATAAATAGGTAGTGTTGAGATTTGAAAATTGCAGGTTATAGTTCACTTTACAGCTTCATGGTGCCTGCCTTCAGTAGCCATGGAGCCATTTTTCGAACAACTGGCCTCAAGTCATCCTGATATTTATTTTCTACTGGTGGATGTCGACGAGGTTAAGGTAATATACTGCCAGAAATACAATCTTAGTACATAAAATCATAGTCAAATTGTCTGAGAATTATGTTTTATTTTATCAGGAGTTGGCATCAAAGATGGAGATTAAGGCCATGCCCACTTTTTTGTTCGTGAAGGAAGGGGCTGTGGTGGATAAGCTTGTGGGTGCCAATCCAGAGGAAATCAAGAACAGAGTTGTTGGATTAACCAACTATAATCATTGATTCATTCTGGTTCGGGCGATCATCTTTTGGTGCTACACGACACGACACGACACGACTCGACTAGATAGTGTTGTATATTTCTTGTATGTTTAAAACAAGAATAATTGTGTCAAGAAATGATTACTTGTGTTCATATCGGAATTCGCAGAGTAATTCTTAATCGACGGACACAATCTAAAATTCCGGCTATATAAAAGGTAACTAAATGGAATATATGGTGGTTGGTTCAACTTTGAAGTGACTTCACAGTAATTTTTTACTAAAATAATGAACAAATGGCATCAGCCATTAATAAAGATAATATATTTTATTATGAATTATGCATAAGCATTTAGAATAGGTTGCTAGTGCAGAATAAAATGAGCATTTGTGGATTGAAAATTTATTCTTTCATTATTATTTTGATGTTGGAATACGGTTGTTATATAATTATGAACTTGTCTAAAATGTGAAATATGTTCAAATTATATAAATTTTTAAAGCTCAAATATGATTGATAGAATCGTAAAAGGTATGTTACTACCATAGATGCAAAATAAAAGACTCAACTTGTCTTATCAAAGGTGCGATAAGATTACGATCCTTACCATTTGATGGGTTGAAATTTTTTCCTTTCATTTTGACGTTGAAATAAAGTTGCTATATTCATGAACTTGCATAAATTGTGAAATATGTGTAGATTCCCTCCTGCTCAAATTATATAAAGGGACAAATACATAATTATCATAGTTTCAAGATTAAAAAATTGTGAAATTCTTTCAAACATAATTAAATAGGTTAAAGTCACAATAACATACAATTTATGATCATAATTACGTACTAATTTCAAATCACACATCAAAGTAAAAAAAGATACAAAATATGAGTCACAATTACAAATTTAGTAAATGGATAATTGCAGCAACGATCCCAAACCTTTAAGTTTTTTGCAAACTATACCTTAACCTTTTATTTTTGGCAATTGCAGTCCAAAACCTTTCACTTTAACAGTAGTTGGAATCCATTGAACATATTCCATTCAATACTTCGTTAGTCAACATGAAATAAAATGTTCTACTCAACTTGACAAATTAAATGAGAGGTAAAATGATACATTTCCCCACCCCACCCCCCCTTCCCTAAAATAAAAAATTTGGGAAACCCAATCACTACCATCGCTACCACCCATCCACACGACACAAGATGAAGGAATCTAAAAGTTAATTTCAAACTTTGAAGCCAAGATAAATTTAATAATATTGAGACCATCTTGCATGCTCTGGAAATTTTGTTTAGAAGCCCCACAAATTATCCATAGAAAAGTACATGTCTCTCAAGACATTGATTTTCTTCAAATCTCTTCAGCTGCTTGATACAATCATCATCATTTTCCCAATAACTCTATTTCGGTTATGCTGCACCACCTGGCCCTTTTGGTGACTATAAATTTCTACAATTTGTTCTCTAATATTTGCCTTACAAGGAGAACAAACAGTAGATCAATAATCGATACAAGAATTGGATGAACCTCGTTTGTCTAATTGGTAGTCTCATGTTGTTAACAGCAGTTATTTTTTTTCATGATTTATGGGGTAGAGCTGGCTTTTGCAGATCTACAATTTGGCCCTACCCAGATTTTTGTATTGTTGTTTGAGACTTGGGTACGTTGTGGGTAGTGCGGCGGCCGACAGGCGGATGGATGGCGATGGCGGCAGTCACTGAGTTTCCAGATTTATTATTTTAGGGAAGGGAAGGGAAGGGAAGGGGGTGGGGGGGCATTTAGAGAATATGAACAATACTTTTGTTTTGGTTAATTATTTTAATTGTTTTATTATAGGAATTGTAAATATACCATTTTACCCCTAATTTAATTTGTTGAGTTGAGTCAAACATTTTATTTCAGGTTGGCTAATGGAGTATTGGATGGAATCTGCTCAATAGACTCCAACTTTCGTTAAAGTGAAAGGTTTGGGACTATAGCTGCCAAAATACAATGTTAAGATATAATCTGTAAAAAATATAAAGGTTTCAGACCACTGCTGCAATTGTCCCTTTAGTAAATCACACATTTTTATAGGTCACAATTTATTTTTCAATCACAAATTACCAATTCTATTGGTCGCAATTATCCAAATAATTAGTCACAAATGTTTTTTATCCCACACCACACCACTCCACTCCACCCCCACCCCACATCAGCACAACCCAAACGCTCTCCCAACTCACCACAACCGCCACCCGCCACCCGCCAGTACCAAAAACCACCACCACTACCTCCTCAAATCCACCACGTTCACCTTCAACCCACCACACTTGTACAACCACCACCACCACACCTGAACCACTATGGCATAACTAGAGATCCACCATCACACAACCACCACCATACAGATCCGCAACCCACTACCACACAAACAACATTGCACCATACTCCACCACATTAGTACAACGTAGATCTGCACTACCACAACCCATTTCTCACCTTCACCACTATAGCGACGGAAGAAGATTCTACCTACATCCGTCGTCCCTGTAGTCCCACTATAGTGCTACTCCCGAAACACCCTTATTAGCCACCATTGCAAGTTCATTTTCAAATTCATAAGTATTTCGGCCGGAGCTTTAGTTAGTGTTCTTCGTCCCCTACGAATGGGATTTGATTATTTATTGATTCACCATCGATTGTTAAAGGAAAAGGCAATGGTTGATTTTTTGTAACGGTGGTCGAAGTTGGTGAGAGGCGAGCGGGTGAATTGAGAGAGCACGGATAGAGAGATGGTAGAGGACATAGATTTTGGTTTTGTGTGGGCATGGGTGTAGATGTGGGGTAGTGGGTGGAGGTGTGGTGTTGGTGTTGGTGGGGTGGGGTGGTGAGTGCATATGATTTTTGAAAGAAAAATCTTTGTACCTTATTATTAAAATGAAAAGTTAAAAAACAGGTTTGTGTGTAATTTCTTCATATATAAATAATTAACGTTAAATTATGATTGGTAGAGTCGTTAAAAATGTGTTACAATAAATGCAAAATAAGATACTCGACTTGCCTTAGGAAATGTGAGATACGATCAGTACCCATACCATCTAATGGATTGAAAGTTGTTCTTTCATTAAAATTTTGATGTTGAAATAAGGTTGCTATATTTGTGAACTTTGCGTAAAATATGTAATAAGTGTAAATTCCAGCATGTTTTAAAGTTAAAGGATAATTATCATATAACGTCCCAACCTTTCACTGTTATTGTGGAAAATATCATCATCTTTCATTTTTTAACATTTTCACCCTTATTTCTACATTTCATTGCGCAAAATGTACTTTTCATCCATTTTCTCAATTAAAAATTGTGAAATGACGAATATACTCTTATCTTTAAATAAAACAAAAGGAAAAAGAAAAAATTAATTGCAATCATAGTCCCAATTTTTTTTAAAAAATCTCAAATGAGTCTCAAATAAATTATTAAAAGGATAATTAGCACATAATGCCCATACCTTTCACTATTATTGCAAAAACATCCATACCTTTTATTTTTTGACATTTTCATTCTTAATTACACATTTAATTGTCCAAATCATTATTTCTATTCATCCAATTTCTCAATAAAAAGCTATGAAATGGCGAATATACCATCATATTTAAATAAAAAAGTTAAAGAGTTAATTACAATCATAGTACCATTTTTTTTTTTAAAAAAAAGTGCAAACGAGTTCCTAATAAATTATTTTAAAAATTTTCATTTTTTAAAAAAAGTTAAAATGAGTCTCAATTAAATATGATGGTATATTCATTATTTTACAGTTCTTTATTGAGAAATCGGATGAAAATGATGATTTGCATAATCAAATGTGTAATTAATGGTGAAAATTTCAAAAAATGAAACGTATGAACATTTTTTGCAATAACGGTGAAAGATAAGGACATTATGTAATCATTACCCTTTTAATAATTTATTTGGAACTAATTTGCCCTTTTAAAAAATTTTGGAACTATGATTGCAATTAGTTTTTTCTTTTTCCTTTTATTTTATTTAAAGATAAATGTATATTCGTCATTTCACAATTTTTAATTGAGAAAATGGAAAATGACTTTTGCGCAAAAAAAAAAAAAAAGTGAAAATAAGGGTGAAAATACCAAAAAATGAAAAGTATGAACGTTTTCCACAATAACAATAAAAGGTATGGATGTTATGCGCTAATTATCCAAAGTTAAAATATGATTGGTAGAGCTGGAAAAGATATGCTACTATAGGTGCAAAGTAGAATACTCGACTTGCCTTAGCAATTGTGTGATACGATTTCGACGCATCTCTTTTGCTGTTGAAATAAGGTTGCTATATTTATGAATTTGCATAAAACGTGAAATATGTATAAATTCTCGTTTGTTCAAAATATATATATATATAAATAAGGTTGCTATAATTCTCGTATGTGTAGATTTCTATCTATTCAAATTATATCAATATTTAAAATTGAAAAATGATTGGTAAAACCGTAAAAGATGTGTTCTATAGGTGCAAAATATAATACTCGACTTGCCTTAGCAAATGTACGATTTGATTACGACTTACATTGAAATCTTATTCTTTCATTAATCATTTTGATGTTGAAACAAGGTTGCTTTATTTATGAACTTGCGTAAATTGTGAAATGTGTAAATTCTCGCCCATTCAACTTATATAAATATCTAAATTGAAATGTGATTGGTAAAATCATAAAAGATGTGTAACTATAGATGCAAAATAGAATACTCAACTTGCCTCAGTAAAAGGTGCGACGTTATTATGAATTGAAATTTTATTCTTTCATTATCATTTCTGTTGAAATAATGTTGCTATAATTATGCATTTGCGTAAAATATGAAATATGTAAATTTTCATCCATTCAAATTACGCAGGTAAAAGATGTGTTATTATAGGTGCAAAATAGAATATTCAACTTGCCTTAGTAAAAGATGAAACGTTATTATGAATTGAAATTTTATTCTTTCATTATCATTTCGATGTTGAAATAATGTTGCTATAATTATGCATATGCGTAAAATATGAAATATGTAAATTTTCATCCGTTCAAATTACGCAAGTAGAAGATGTGTTATTATAGGTGCAAAATAGAATACTCAACTTGCCTCAGTAAAAGGTGCGCCGTTATTATGAATTGAAATTTTATTCTTTCTTTATCATTTCGATGTTGAAATACTGTTGCTATATTTATGCATATGCGTACAATATGAAATATGTAAATTTTTATCCGTTCAAATTACGCAAGTAAAAGATGTGTTATTATAGGTGCAAAATAGAATACTCAACTTGCCTTAGTGAAAGTTGCGGCGTTATTATGGATTGAAATTTTATTCTTTCATTATCATTTTGATGTTGAAATAATGTTGCTCTATTTATACATTTGCGTAAATTATGAAATATGTAAATTTTCATCCGTTCAAATTACGCAGGTTAAAGATGTGATATTATAGGTGCAAAATAGAATACTCGACTCACCCTAGCAAAGGTGCAACATGATTATGACCCACAACTTTCGATGGGTTGGGCATGTTTGACAAAAAGAAAAAAATTATATATTTGATTCTAAAAAAGAATAGAAAAAAGAAAAGCCTCCATCCAGCCCAGGTGGCCTTCATAGGAAAGAAGTATGGTCGCGTCTTCTCGTGGAGAACATAATTTTTACGCATATTTGATATTATCCCCCAATTGGTATCAAATTAAATTAACCTAAAATTGATATTCTTTTACAGATTCCCTTGTTCATTTTTCAACTCCCGTGAACCCAATTCTCCATCACCTGTAGGTTTGATTGCTTGTGGGCAGGAAAAAAAGCTTTTCTTTCCGGCTCGGAAATGGTTTCACCGGAAAACACGAATTGGTTGTATGACTACGAGGTCGAGGATATCCCGATACCCGTTGGGAATTTATCTGCTCTACCAGCTGGGTTTTCTTGGTCTATTCAATCTTCGAATGGTTCATCTGATATCAGGTAGTATTTGGAATGTATTTCTTATAACGCTTCTCGTATTCGCATGCGTTGTGGCTCTTTATAAGGTTGTGGACTTCCTTCTTTCTCCATTTTTATGGGATTTTTTTTTTTTTGATCTGGTGCTTACCCAATTAGTTGAAGTTTTTTATTTAGTTGTTTAATGTCGCAAATTGGAGCCATTCTATGGAGAATCTTTTGGGTTTTTTGGTTTTTGTGATTTGTGAGATTTGTTCTTGAATTTCATATTTTGTACTTGGGTTTATACTCTAACTTCAATAATTGTCATTTTCCTTTTAATTATTTCTTGTATCCATAGGTATTAGCATTTGATTTATCAAAACTTGTATTTCAATTTACTATTAGAAGTTGATAATGCTCCAAATCTCCAATTGCTGTAGTAGATCTTGGTTAGATTTCTTCAGTGTGTGTTTGTGATCAGATTATCTGTTGGGCCTTCTATTAATCACAACACAATCTTTCAAGCACATAAGAAGTAGGTGCTTGTTGTTTTTGTTATTCTTCATTTCGATGAGTAACACGAGAATTTCTATTGATATATGAGGGTATAACGTGCTTACGTCAAATTTGTTGCCAGTAAGGCTTAGTTAGTTGTATATAAAGGATAAACATCGTTCAAATCTTTCGATTTCATTTTGAAGTTCTAAGGTTCCTTTTGTTAGTATCAAATTCGGTATTTTTTTTTCCTTCCATTTCACTCTAGTAAATATCAGTTTTCACTATACTCACCCTTTTCTTTATGCCAATCCAATCTATTGATAGTGTGGGAATTGATGGCTCATTTGGGGAATCAGACCCACGGAAGGAAACTTCCTCGAAAAAACGGTAAAGAGCATCTTCTT
The DNA here is from genome assembly GCA_912172775.2 of Fraxinus pennsylvanica. Classification (NCBI taxonomy): domain Eukaryota; kingdom Viridiplantae; phylum Streptophyta; class Magnoliopsida; order Lamiales; family Oleaceae; genus Fraxinus; species Fraxinus pennsylvanica. Next base: position 17,881,741 of record OU503055.2, read on the forward strand.
GGTTTTCTTATATTCAGCTGTTGATTTGGTTTTCTTATAGTTATTTAACTTTAGGATTGAGGTGAGGAGTTTCTTAATCTCCTTACATCACATCACATTTGCTTGAAACTTCAGCCTTCCCTGGCGTCACGCGTTTATACATGCTTGTGATGCTGTAGCATTGCTCGTCTGTATAAGAAGATGTTACAAGAGTTTGCGCTTCATGAACTGAATATTGGTTTTGTAAATTCTGACTATATTGGAGAGGAAATTATATATGTTAGATAATAGATATGCTGTTACTACTATGCTGCTAAACCTTCATTTTATGTTTTCCCACATTTTTTGCACTTACATAGACCTAGAGTGGAATCATGCGCTCCATCCAGTTCCAAAGCTTGCAGAGAAAAACAACGGAGGGATAGGCTAAATGACAAGTATGATCACGTTCTCTGATGTCTCCTCTGTCCTTTCCCTGTTTACTCTCTTCTAATAACTGCTTGAAGATGCCCTTTAGGTTTATGGAATTGGGTGCTCTTCTCGAGCCTGGACGACCTCCTAAAACAGACAAGGCTGCCATCTTGGTTGATGCAGTTCGGATGGTGACTCAGCTACGAAGTGAAGCCCAGAAGCTAAAAGACTCTAATTCGAATCTACAGGAGAAGATTAAAGAACTGAAGGTAAGAAAGCTTTCTCCACACCCACATATCTTTATTTATATTGTCTCCATCACTATCTGTGGATGTGAATCCAATCTTTTCTTAAAAAGGATGGTGAACCAAAAGGCAATCACTATGTATGCAACTCTTATGCAAGTTCCACTAATTTTTGTAGGCTGAGAAGAATTATCTTCGTGACGAGAAGCAAAGGTTAAAGACTGAGAAGGAGAAGCTGGAGCAACAAATAAATACCATGAATGTCCAACCCGGCTTTCTGCCCGCTCCTCATGCCATACCTGCCGCTTTTGCTGCCCCAGGCCAAGCTGCTGGCAACAAGTTGGTGCCTGTCATCAGTTATCCCGGAGTTGCCATGTGGCAATTCATGCCACCCACAGCTGTTGATACTTCACAAGACCATGTGCTTCGCCCACCGGTTGCCTAAGTTGTCGGCCAAATCCTATGATTGTGTAGTTTGCACTTTGGTCCTACCGATAAAAGCTATTTTGTCAATGCTCTTGACTGTTTTAGTTCTTGATCTAACTGTCGAACTTGGATCTAGCTCATGATGGAAAGTGCCTGTGGTTCCCGAACTATAGTTTAGTTGATGCTTGTTCTGTTATGTAAATGTTAGTAAGTTAATTTTGCACATGTTTTCTAAGGATCTTTCATATGGCTTACTGTGGTGAATGCAAACTGTATAAAGAGACTAACAGTACTGCTGGTCCCTTTTGACACAAATTGAAATGGTTCGGTTATAAATGGCACTCTTTAGTGTTATCTGGATTGAGTGTGATGTAGCCTATGCTACTGTTTGCAAATTTTACTGAATGTTGCCAAAAAAATTTCTCTGTCCTATCCTTGCAGGGTTTTTGAGGCTCGGATTGTTCCTTGTGCTATTTCCTTATCTGGATTGATCTGTAAAAAGCACAGAAAAGGCCTTCCTTTTTTTACTTTTCGACTGATTAAAATGGCTTCCAAATTCCTACGAATTCATCACCAAACCATCAAAATTTCTGACTCTTTTCACTTTCTAAAACCTAGAACCCTGCCTGAATCAAGAATTACATTCTCACCTTTATCCCTGAAATGTTCTCTATCTTCCACAAATCCTCCAACAACAAAAGAAGAAGCTATTCTACAAGTAAAAACTTCGCTTTCATCCACCTTGGAGAAGCCTCTCAACAACCCAATATTCGCCGGAAAGATCAAGAAAGTGAAGCAGCCCAGATTACGGGTTGAGATTCCTGTCATTGATGACTCTCTGGCTTCACTCAATCAACTTGCTCTTGAAGTGTTTGGTGAAATGCCCATTAGAAGAAAAGGCTCAAAGATCAAGATTCTTATTATATGGCCAACCCAAAGCCTAACTCAAGCTGCTGCTGTGGCCTTTGAGGCTCAATCTTCAAACCTTGTCACTGAAAACATTCTTATATCATCAGTTCTCGAGGAGGATCCCAGATGTTTGAATTCTACTGACGTGGTTGTGTTTTTGTCCTCAAGAGTCTTCACAATTATCAATCATGAAGACGGTTACTGACAGAATTTATCCAAAGCCAGCAATAATTTTCAATCGTAAATGGGGTTTTGAAGAGGATAGTGATTTTGGTGAACTGGGTGGTTTTCTGGGTACTTTCGAGGTTGTTTATTCATTTATGGGGTTGGAGGTTAAAGGGATTTTGAGCAAGAGAAAAGGTGTGATTTTCAAATGTGTGAAAGATGGGATCTTGAGTGGTGAGAAATGGAACGTGTTGGATGATGAAGAAGGTGAATTGAAGGAGGTTTCGACTTTTAAAGCGCTGCCATCAATCGTTGAAGTCGAGAACGTTCTGTACAATGTAATGGCTATCAATTTTCCCATTACAAAGTCTGCTAAGTTCTTGAAGGAATTAGTGTCCAATGTGACAGGGAAGAAAAGTAAATGATTTTGTGAAAATGAAGAAATTTTTTACCTGATTATTTTCTTGAACGACAATATGGGACTAGAAGACAAGATTCCAGGAGCCCACTCTATTATCGCACTTTTGAGAATCTGTTTGTCAAAATGTCTGAATGAAATAAGAATCTTAACAAATATAAGACTTCTTGCATCAATTGAACCACTTGTACAGAATTATTCTATCTGTAAAAATGACAGAATACTCACACGAGTAAAATATTATTATAAAAAATGGGGCCTACCCCCATGTGTGTGTTCAGTTATTTTTATAGATTTTTTTCTATAATAGTAGCATTGTTCATCTGTTCCTGATCTTGCCTTTGTTGTTTCATAATAGTTGGTATTCCATTATGAGAGACAAACTTGTGTTTGATTACCTATGTTTTCCATGGAAAATATGTTTTTGCCACGTAATTTTCTATTTTTATACTGTTTGATTGACAATTTTTGTCACGAAAAATATTTTCCTAATTTTAGTTACGTAACCCATATTTTTCTTGAAAACAATGAAAATATTTTCTTTAGGAAGAGTGATTTTTATTTTTTCAAGTAATTCACTTTTTCTCTCTCTCATTTACCCATCAATAAAAAATGGACAAATTTGATATATTTTTGATTGAAAATTAAATCAATCAAACACATTTAATTAAAAATTTCCATAAAAATAATTTCTAGACAATTGAATTGCCTAGGATTTATTTTCTTTTCATGCAAATTTCATGCTCGCAATCAAATGCATCCGAAATGTTACATGAGCACATCCCAATAATTTACAGTAAATCGTAAATCTTGATGAGCCTCAAGGCTCGAAGAAATTAAGTACTCCTTATTAAGATATTTAAAAAATCGAAAAAAAAAAAATTATAATAGATAAAGAACTTCGAAATTTAGTAAGAGTTTCAAAATTTGAAGCCTGTGGCTATTACAATCTGCACGGAAAAGTGCAGATTCATCCATTGTGAAGAACCTTCCATTTTCATTTACAGGTGAAGAGCCTGCATGAAGTGGCTCTAAGTTGCTCTTATATGACATCCCTTGATGAATCTGTCCGAAAAGTTGACATACTTGGTCCATAGAGGCCGTAGTTGTGGAAATGCTATATCTAGCCATGGTTTTGCTCGACCATTAAAGTGGATGACACCGGCACTTTCAGCATCTGCAATCGTCGTGTTTTCCTGGTATCCTAGTCCTAGCATGTGCCAAAAGGGATCAATCGCGTAGGTATGTCCATGAAAAGCTATTAGACCGGGAGGTAAAGTTCCCAGCTGCCACAAACTTAAGTCGGATTTTATGTTCTGCAATGGGTGAATTAAGACATTGTCAGCAAATATTTGATGTGTTTAAGAAATTTTACAATTCCTGCGTTATACAAATGTTCCTTGCCTCTTCAATCCAGTGATGGTATGTCTGGCTAATATTTGTTTTCCTCCATGCATCTAGATCGAAGATGTTCAAGCCATAAGCACATGCACAATCATTAGGATTGAAATTCTATGCTATCAGAGGCTGAGAAAAGATCAAATAACTTTTGAACTTCTTCGACATTACATTTCTAGATCGAAGATGTTCATGCCATAAGCCCATGCACATTCATTAGGATTGAAATTCTTTGCTATCAGAGGATGAGAAAAGTTCAAATAACTTTTGAACTTCTTCGACATTACATATTTGTCCTCGCCTATACATGTTTCGACTGCTCCATTGACCTTTCCATTCATGTCGACATCCCACAGAGGTGAAAGGTCAGTTTGCACCACGATGTCATCGTCCAGAAAGACAATCTTCTTAAGACTAGGATACAACTGCAAACAAAATGCATTTTGTGTATTGGACTAAAACTCTTAAAAGGAATTTTAGGGAAAGCAAGCAACTTTGAGACTTACCTCTGGCAAATGTATCCGAATGTGATTCATCACTGAATTGTACTTAGGACTAAGTGCCTGCAATTTTGCAGCAATGACTTTAGGTTGTTCAGTGTTATTTGCCACAATGGCTGATGATCCTCCTCTAAACTGCGAGCGAACTTTTTGGTCTTTCTCCATTGCTTCCAACACGGGGACCTTCCCCTTCGTTAACCAATCAAAATGGTGCAATGCTTTAACCTCAATGATCGCAGGTGTCAAAGGATTCAGTGAAAACCATGCCTGCATCGGATGGTAGGTCTTTCTATCTGTAATTATGTGTAGGACTACCCTCTCAGGATGCAATGAATTTTTCACGAGTGATGATGCAACAACAGAGGAGGCAAGGATATTGTCAGAAGCGAGCACAAAATGGAAGAACGAGTTATCAACCAAGGCAGGAACAAATTCTGCTGATGGTAGTTGCAGACGAGCATTGGAATTAGTAGAATGCTCATTTGCTAATCTTAGAGAGAGACAATGCAGCTGTTTTGGTATGCTACTTGATGCCACATGGCGATACAGGTATTCCTGGATTTTCGCGGTTCTGGTCCTTTGTTCGAACAGTGTCACCTGTGAGAATGAGAGAGATCAGCCATTTGACAGGTTAGGCAGAAATAATTCACAATCTGTATGTGTGTTCGGGTTTATCAGATGTTGTTTTTGATGATTACCATAGCTTTGAGCTTGACAGCAAAGGTCTTTGCATCTAACTGTCCATCTTTCAACTCAGCAACAAAATCTTGCAGTGTTTGAGGAATTTCTGGTCCTGGTTCTATTTCACTTTGATTAACAGGTTCTTCCAGAACTTGATATATAACTTCAGGAACCTAACAGAAAGAGAGAGAGAGAGTTCAATTATCTCAATAATTCCATACTACCGAATGGCGTCTCAAAGATCGAACAAGAAGTAAAAAACATTGATGCCCACTAAATCTTTAGCGAAATTTCACATATATCGCTAAATTTCATTTTGCTGTAAGCTGGTAATCGAACTTAACCAACGCAAAATTTCGCTAAAATTTTAGCAACTACCGGTGTATGAAATTATGTGAAGACAAAAACAGGGTTCAGGACATTACGGTTGCTTCAAGTCTTCTTCCCAAGATTTTTGGTCCTAACTTTTTCCCCAAGCAGCCTACATTTGATGAGGAATCAAAGATTTTATCAATACTAAAGTTGTAGAGAAAGTAAGGTAAAATTTCATTTGCGTCAATGAGATAATTCAATCGGGTAAGTACACGTTTTAGTTTGATTTCAATTAAGGTANGATAATTCAATCGGGTAAGTACACGTTTTAGTTTGATTTCAATTGAGGTAACTTTATTCAATTCCACCAACATAAATTACTTACTTGACAGTCAATAAACGATGGCTTTCACACGTAAATGTTAATTGCTAACGTGGAATTAGTACTACACACAGAAATAAATGGCAACTATAATTTTTTGACTGTCACGTCATTGATTCCCGTTAGTTCAAGTGACGGAATTGGATGGAGTACCCAATTAAAATAAAATTAAGGTGCAGTTATTAAATTGAGCAAAACTGATGTACGATTATCTACTTGACATTAAGTGAAGTTAATGGATACCTTGGAAGTTCAAAATTTAAAGGTATGTGGATT
>OU503055.2:17888108-17900625 GCA_912172775.2 Fraxinus pennsylvanica
AAAATACAGAAAGAATAAACTTATTTGCGTTTCAAGAAGCGAATTAACCAGAGTCTTCAAAAACCCATTTTGGATCATTAATCTGCTTGTATGTACATATGTATGTATCTATATGTGTGTACATGTGTATCGAGAGAGAGAGAGAGAGAGAGAGAGATACCAAGGGTTGAACATTTGGTTTCTCCATCAATGGTATCCACAGCAGCTAACACAAACACAAAACGAAGAAGAAAAGTGAAGAACAAAAGCGAATAAAAAACCATTCGATAAGACAATCTTCTCGATCCAATCTTCACTTTGATAAATTCTCTCACACCTTTTGCTGGTAAAACAGTGACATGCCTCAAACTTGGAGATATATGCAGCTGCATGTTTTCAGAAAAATACCCAGGAATTACGTATACACACAGGAAAACTACGAACTCTATATTTATTTAGCAATGCAGCCAATAATATGTGTTCGAGATGCAAAGAAGATGTAAGAGAAATGCTGTAAAAGGAAGGTTTTGAGGGTGCATGTTTCGGGTTGCTATCAGTTACCTAAACTTGCTTCGAATTTAGGTTACAATTTTAAGGTGTATAAACGTGTTTCTTTTTTAAACAAGGAAATGTAAATTTGGCAGAGAAGAGGAGGGTTTGTTTGAAAGAAAAGGACTAGAGACTGACTTGGTGTTTAAGAAGAAAGGTAAGAGAGAGAGACGCAAATGTTTTAGAGAGAGAAGTGAGAGTTATACTGTTTTGTTTGGTGGGGTTTCGCTTTGCCTCCACATGAAGTATTTTGAAAAAAACTTTTTAGGTTTGGTCTTCGACACAAACAGAGTTTCTAAATGGAAAATGACACTACCTTTTCTGTCCTTTTTGGGTCTTTGTGGTTATGTAGGTTGATGTGTGGGCCGGTTAGACCATAAAAACACAAGGGGGTGAACAAAAGTATCAAGCTGTCGTAATTGGAATGAAACGGTCGATTCGATCTGGTCCCATTTTAGTTTTTTAATCGATTTCGGGTACTAGAACCAAGAAATGGATTTGATCCGATTCTTTATTCCAGTACCAAGAACTTAAAACACAAAATGAATTAAGGCACTATTTGATTGCTACAATTTCCATGAAAAATATCACATCCGAGGAAAACGAATTTTACTTTGACCGTTTGATTACAACGTGGAAATGGAAACTAAATTTGAATGTACAACCACTTTAAGCTGCATTTTCTTTGTTTTAATGAAAAACGAATTCTTATGAGTTTGGTGGGTTTTTATTTTCCAACTAAAATGGAATTGGAATTCTTTTTCACATTTACCTATCAAACGGACCCTAAACTTTTAATTTATTTGGTTAAGTTATTCATAGAACTTTAGTAGATAGTTCATGTAAAGTCCCTCCTTTCCATCGTGGAACTTTAGTCATGGAACCGAATTTTCCATAATTACATTTGAAACAAATGGTTCTATTTATAAGATTCTCACTGATTCTTGATTTGGTTCGATTCTCTTTGAAACTGGACCATGTCCACCTTTTAAAAAATGTCCCGACTCAACAAATTCTTTACATTGTCGATCTGCCTTTCCTAGTGTGCTAGAATATTTCATAAAGATTTCATACTCTCACAGCACATTGAAGGTTGCATATTCCAACTTACTACCAAATCTAGAGGAAATAATCTCCATTCTTTCTAGTAAATTGGAAAGCATTTCAGGTTTTGGTGATTTTATTTAGGGTTGTCCGTGGGTCTGTTCGGTTCTAAACTGAAGAGAACCGAACCGATCCAAAACTTTCGGGATATTTAATAAATGGAACCGTCGGGTCCAAATATAATTATTGAACCATTCGGTTTCAGTTCCGTACCATAATTAAATTTTTTAATATTTACAGTAATACTATATAAATACAACTAATGACATTTCATTCGTAACTTTTACAAATTAGCGTAGTCCAATTCAAAAACATATAAATAACTAGCCGTCCAATAAGATTAATTCAATGCATACAAATACCAAAAAGTAGATATTAATATTACAGCAACACTACATAAAGTATATTCATTTGCTTCAAATTAAAATGGGCTAATGGGTTTTAAAAATGATTTGGGCTTTAAAATTAAAATTATGAAATAATCTGATTTATTTAATTAATTTACTAATTTGTTTAGAAAAAATAAAATAATTTAATTAATTAAACATAAAAAATAAAAAAAATTATTTAGTTTTGGTTCTTGATCTAGACCCATCGGTTCTCGATTCAAGTACCCGTTCGGGTATTTAACTTAGAAAAAACTGCTCGGTTCGATTCGATTCGATTCGGTTCGGTCCGAGACTTTTGGATACCCCTAATTTTCTTGGTCTATGCTTTTCCAGTCTAAGGATCACAAATATTTTTAGTTGTCCCAAACTAAAACTGTCTTTTCTCTGTTGAAAGTTCGGGACGAACCTCAGTTAAACAAAAAGAGATCATAAGCTAAAATCTTGTTTTTAGAAATAACGAAACTTAGAAGATACGGTTACATTTTGTGGGATGGGATGAAATTGACAGACTCACTCTCAACGGTACGATTGAGCAGCTCAGTCCATAAGATATAGTTTTAACATTAATGGAAATAGAGAGACATGACATTAAAAATAATAAACAGATAGCAATCAATAAAATACAGCAACAGTTTTCATTTATTTACATATTACAAGTAATTACAGCATCTGTAGTCTGTATTTGCAGAGTCACAGTGAATAAAAACTAACATCAAGGTCTTCAAACTTCCACATCACATCCAAAGCTCCTATTTCTCACTCTATAATCCACTCAAAAGAGTTACGAAACTTTTAAGAAAGCTTCCCAGAGAATAAAAGAATACCTTAAAACCTGGGCAAATCATAACGTGATAAATTACTCGACTGGGAAAAGTGAAGTCGATAACAGTCTACGTAAAGTTCTAAGCAAATAACATGGGAAACAATAGGAGGGGGCGGGGGGAAATCAAAGCTGGACCTGCAAGGAATACCTTTAATCAAACGCGTCACTTCGTTAGATTGGTTCTCCATAATCTTCAAGCCATCTCTATTATTTACAGAGATCTAAGACTCCCCCATTGTGGAGTTCTGTTTAGTAATTACAGTCCCGAGCCCGGTATCCACTATGGGGGTATCATTAGTATATGCAAAGACCCTATTTGTTTCAGTTGGGACCTGAAGACCATCCCAATGTGTTTCTTCAGCATCATTGTTTGATTCAGTCACTATAATGCCAACGTTGTTTGTAGAGTCAAGAGAGCTAGAACTGCTCCTGCAGGTAAGTTCTCCATTCGCAGACCCCTGATATAGTGTTTGGCCATTGTTGCGAGTATTTATAACAGGAATCCTGAATGACAATGAACATTATTATTTAAGAGACAATTGGAAAATTTACGAGAAATCAAAACAAAAATTAAGATCACAACATCAACGAAACCACACAAAACCAAAAGAAACTGAGGAGTTAAGATAGACTACAGGAAAATAAACAAGAATGGAACCAGACAAAGATCCTGCTTTCTATAGCCCCACCCCCACCAGAGAAAATGACTCGTCCGTAGCAGAAACACACAGTGCAATCCCTTAGTACATGATACTTATTCGTGCCGTGCAACCGAATGCAACACGAAAAATAAGACTGTCCTGAGACGAAAAGAATTTAAAGAACCATCTCAATGTACCTCCCTTGTGGGAATTTGGAAGCTTGAAGATAATCAAACACTGGAAACAAGTTTTTTGACCTCATTTCAAGCGAGTGAACAGGGATAGTTTCAATCTCAATCTCTCCCCTACAAGCACCTTCCTCGTCTAAATTAAAGCCATTGGTCAGCATCAACTGAAAATATATCTGCCCATAAATGTAACAAAAACAAATGATGTCATTTGACAAAGATAGCACAATTTACTTAAAACACCATCCTCTACTTTTCCGTGGAAGATAAAGTACCTCAGATCTCAACCACAATGGATTCTGACTTTGATGCATCTGGAGTTCTGCCCCGGAGATATACATTTGGTCTCTTTCTTCAGGAATGCTATCATTTGTGGTTGTAACCACGACATTGGAAAGTAGATTTTTTTCGCGTCTCATGCTTTCTGGGAATACTTTACTGCTATCTGAATTTACTTTTTGAGCATAGATATTATCTTCTTGCTCCTTAAGGTTTTGTTTTTGACAAATATTCCACTTCTGAATTGGCTCCAAAGCTAATCTTGTATCACAGTTGAGGCCTGATTCACAAGTGGTACTCGCTCCAGGCAAAGATGTTATCCTATCAACCACAGGAGAGAGCCGCAGTGCATATTGTACCACATTACCAGGAGGAGAAAAAACCATCAGGTAATAGTTTTTCTTAGGACAACTGGTATCTGCATACAATTCATTGGCTTTGCACTTGTAGAAAGCAGAAGCAATTACTCCAGAGAGAGAACTCATCCGCCCAGTTGCAGCTGCGGCAGCACCCCTCAACGTGTTGCTCCATCCACTATTTCCGTTCCTTATTCTGCTAACAGCATTAACTGTAATTGGGGGCCCAGATATGCGCACAATCTGATGAGTTAGCACCTGCAATCCTGAATTTGGTGGGTCGCAAATCGTGGGCTCTGCCATCAAGCAGGATCTGCTGTTTTTGGTACTAAAACAAGCATCAGTGGATACTGACCCCCCTGAAGGAGAAATTGGAAAGAGATGACTCGTTCCTCTAGAGGAACTAATCATAATCCATTCACTATCAACGCTAAAACTTATATCCTGTATGACCTGAGAAAAAATTACCAACGAAAAAAAATCAGTTCCTTTCAGTAACAAACTCAATCAAATAAAAGAAAACAACAAATCTAGCTCTTACAGCATTTGTGAACCCACGTTGAAGCCTATAAATATGGCAATAAGAAGGTCCAGATGAAACTCCAGAATGTCCAGGCATAATACGGAAAACATTGATATTATGACCCTGAACTGAAGCTGTCACTAAAAGGTTGCCGCTAGGATCAAAGCATAGTGATTGAATAGGACTTTTATGTGCCCTAAACTGTGCAACAACAGTTCTGGTGACGGTGTCTATGACAATGACCTGACAGATGAATCATGAACAATAATGAGAGTAAAAGTTTAAACTGAAATGCACAGGCATTAAAATAGAAAGAATTGAACAGTTCCCTACACGGTTTAAGCAGGGAGAGCACAAAGAAAAAGACAAGTACCACAACTTACAGTCAAGATATAGTCACATTAGGCTTAATAACTTGTGGAGGTCAATTTGACAGGAATGACAACAGTAGCAAAGCAAATACACACAAATGGTGTGCAAAAACCAGAACTAAGATTCACACTTCAAAAATTATTTCGTACCATGCCAACATCCTCTGCATCAGGCAAAATGCCAGTAGCAACACCGTTTACCTTCCCTTGAGCAGTCCCAGATTGCGAGTTGTTGCCTTCAGGTACCAGCTCAGAGTAATACCTTGATAGTTTCTTATAACCCTTGTCTCCTAAAGTCACAATGCCAGCAGCAAGTTGCTTGCTTGACTCTTTTGCATAATGTGCAATGAGGCTTTCATTTGAAGCAGGATTAGGAAAACTAGCCGAGGGGTTAAGGTTTTCTGGACTCACATGCCCAGAATCTAAATTTGCAACTTGACTCCCACTATAAGCCATCCACCTGGGACCCACTGCAAGCGGCCCAAAGCCTATATTTCCGGACCCAGAACTCCCCATAACAATCGGATTTGTAAGAATTGTATAATCTCTCTCTAGTGTCACAGCATTGAAACACTGTATCTGTAAAATGGATGTCTTATTCATATGTCTGACAACCAGACAATAAACAAAGGCAGCTTATGAAAGGGAAAATGTGTTTTAAAGAATTTAAGGATAAGTAAGCATACCTGGTTCGACTGCAAAACAGCAACAACTCGAGAGCTGCATCTCACTAAATGAATAACTGATCTAAACCTTAAAAGATGTATATATGATTGAGATCTCAAGGAATAAAACCAAACCACAGTAGGAACACAACTACCATTAAGGGAACCATGGTGTTGTTGGATGGACCCATTACAAGGAGCACCTAACCTCTCCTGATTGTTATTACCTCCAGAGAAGGATCCATCAGCACATATGATCAGCAATGGGCAACTGTCCACACATTTATCCCCAGACTGCTTCGATGCCATCGGTTTTGGTAACATTTGCATAAATGAGACGGGACCATCATGCCTGGAAACTAAGATCTGCACATTGGCTGCTTCTTCAACATCCCAAACCTGAAATCCGTAGCTGTACCCCAGCAAGAGAACTTGCCGGGTGATGCCTCCCTCATCTTCTAATTTGTCAAACCCAGCCCAGTTAACCTTAATAGGTAATTGGAAAATAAAAATTGATCAGCTCCACCTACTAGATCTAGAATACACGAATAGGAAACATATAGTTAAAAAAGGAATCAGCACGAGATAGTTAAAGATAATAGAATCCCTTACAGTAGGAAGTCTACTTGTCACAGATCAAATAAATTGGTACTACAAGTTCAAGTGCAAAAAGCATATCGTAATATTGATTACAGTCGTAAAAAATGTGCAACTGAAGCAATGAACAAGAATCACTTTTGAAGGATTGACCTAATGGGAAAACCGTAAGCTCTCAATGAAATTAATACAAACTATGTAACGCAACACCATGTAAATAGAAAACTAGCATGCAGGGAATATTTGCGGTAACACTAAATCAGATCATAATCATCAATAAAAAGTCACATGGAGAGACCAAATAAAAATTTCAATGAATGATTAGTAAAAAGCCACGGTAAATGCTAAAGCATGTGATCCTCGATCCAAGATTTAAGTCTCAACAATAATGCAAAACTTTGTCCAAATATTGAAGTATTGAACCAAACTCGTAAAGTGAAAAAAAAAAAAACCTTAAAAGAGTATAAGAACAAGGACCAGAAAGTCCTCTGAACAATTATGAAGTAAATTTCAGTATTTTAACCAACAGCAGATTGGAAAACTGACAAATTAGATTGAGAAGGCGGGATTCTATTAAATGTTAAGAAATTCATGTGTCCTTCAGTAAACTCCTCCTTCCCACTCCCTGAACAAAAAATGAAAAAGGAAAAAGGGAAATAAAAAGGGAAAAACTTAACAGAGAGCAAAAAGGCCCACCGACCCCAAACAAATTCACGTAAAGATACGACCAATTTTCCAATAATAGTAGTGACAGGCACATTGACAAGGCAAAGCGCTGCATGTTTGAAACATAAATCAGACAACTTCACGGCCGCAATAACTGAAACCATCAAAACAGAATACAGACAACTTTATGAATGCCACAACAACCGGAACCATAAAAAAGAATACAGACAATTTTATGAACGCCGCAATAACCGAACCCATCAACATTCTACACATTTAAAGGCATTATATTTTATTCCAGGACTACTGTACAAAAAGATGTTGCATGATTGACAGAGGTAACCAGTTTAGACGTAAAGGACCATAATGAAATATATTCACGTGATAAAAAGATCCATGCATATACACGATCCTGTGATAGAAAAATATAAGTAATATCCAGTTTTATCTAATTGAATATGTACGCAATTTTTTTTATAAATAAATAAATAAAAATCATGCTTGTGCTATTGCTAGAGAAGATATTATGCAAAATAAGATACTATATATCCTAGCACTTATAAATCCAGAAACTTTAACAAAGATCAAAACCAAAATACAGAGAATTCAATATCTTCTTTCTGAACAACAACTAGAATTGTAGCAAATAATACATTCCACTGCTGCATAAAGAAACTAGTTACTATAATTCTCTCTTAACACACAAAGGGGGGAATATAAGAATAACACACTCCTAAAGATCAAATCTGCAAAACACCATGAGTTCAAGACTTCAAGCTGCAAAGTTTTTACCTTGATCTGAAAATAATCATTCAAAGGTAAAATCTCCAAAAATGGCAGCAGAAGCTATTTAATTGCAAACTTTACATGCCCAGAATAAAAAATTTTCCCATTTTGGAAGCAAAAAAGAAAATCAAATAGTCTCCATCGTACAGTTACACGCGGGATGCAGCAACAAATTTCAGCAAACAATGTATTCATTCAAGAACAGCCGTATTGGGCTGTATATAACTAAACGTGCTGAAAGTGCATAAATTTCTCTTAATTATCCATATTAAAATTTCCGATTCAGAGAAAAAATGGTTTGAAGTCTCACCTGCCAATCGATGGATTCAGAGTCTCTCTCCGCAATGCTCAAAGCGGCGGACCTCACTGTGGAGGCCGCGTTGGAGGCACCGGAGGAAACAGTCCTCAAGTAGCTTGAAAGAGCCTTGAATGATGTAGGAAGGATCCCATTATTACCTCGACCTGGCCTTGGCACCGCTGGCCCCCCATCACCGCGACCAATTTTCCGGTCATCGTTACTCATCCCCAATCTTCACGACGGAAGCGAAAAATCTCGAACTTTACCAGCCGAAAACCCACTGCTAACAGCTGTTCAGCTCTATTGTCAACGAACACAACCCCTTTATACCGCCGATAAAACAAAAGCCCACAGAAAACTCGATGCCCTCAGCTTACAGTTGTAAGCATTTTTCGCTCACAATTCAAAAACCATGCCGATTGCAACAAAAATACGGCTCAATCACACTTGCCCAGCGTCATCTTCTGTTTTTTTCCTCTTCACCATTTCATTAATGGCACCAACACTCACAAAAAATGGTTAAATGTATAACATTAAAAAGGGTGGCTCCATGAACTCTATTAATGCAAATTTTGATAATACAGACAACAATATTCTCCAAATAAAAATAATTCCGTCGTCAGTGATTTTTGTTCTTATCTGCCTCTCTACAAACCTAAGTTCAATACAAATCAAAGAATTTATACAAGAATAAAACAATCATACAAAGAATATATACAAATTGAATCCAGGAATTTGAAGAGTTGAAATCAAATTGAACTTTTAATATGATCGATGATTTCCGAGATTGATGATGCTAGAGAGAGAAAATCAAATGCATATACGTATAGAAAGAAAGAAAGAAAGTTTGACGGATTGGGATAACGAAGAAGGGAGAATAATTAAAAATCTCTCCGACTCTTTACGTCTCTCACTGTCAACAGAATTGTAGCACCGTAAGCAGTAAAATCAATTCAAAATTAGGGTTTTACTGACATTTTCGATTCGATTAAATATAATAATAATGCTTAGAACAAATAACCATTTGATTGTGAGAATCAAAATCAACTTTTACGTCAGAAAAATTCAACTTTTGCGATTGACTCATTGTTTACTTAATTGAATCATTGTTATTGGACAATATTTTATGGGGAAAATCTTCGAACTTTTTGCAAATTTTGTCNGTTTTGGAATGTGAAGGACTGGAGCCTATAAATAATACCCTTTTCGCTGATGCATTAGAATCATGCTTCATCAAATTTCGGCCCCGTACGGAAGGGATTAAAAGCCAATTAAAATTGAAAAAATGGCCGTTATTGGGTCCCACCCGTCTAATAAAAGTCAACAATAACGACTATATTTTCAATTTTAATCTGATTTTAATCCCTCCCATACAAGCTCTTAATTGAATCATTGTTATTGGACAATAGTTTATGGGGAAAATCTTTGAACTTTTTGCAAATTTTGTCTAAATCTTTGTTTTGTGTCACCCACGGTACCAAATCTTTAAACAATTCGCACCAGAGTCTAAATGGACTGTTTTCACCCAGTTAGCCACGAAAAATAATTCGGAATTTTTTTCGGAATTGGGTGTTTCTTCGAGAAAAACTATAATTTAATTTTAAGACATTGGATTAATAAATCTCACGAAATGTGTCAATAATTAATAAATAATACTTTCCAAAATTTATATTGGATTCTGACTTTAAACTATGGAATTTTGTGACACTCATAGTTTTGTTGATATTTCATGATTTGACAAGCTATCTGTCCATTTTTCAAATCAATGGTCAATTTTTTTGTTACACATAATAGAATATTAACCAAATTGTCCAAAATGAATGTCAAAGTATGATTTTCCTGGACAACGAGAGATTATCAAGAACCAAACGAATGCTTAGAAAGGGAGCTGCTACAATTACCCGGGGGGATTGACAACCCAAAACAAGTGGGCCCCCCACCATTGTGAGGGGCCGGTGAGGGGGTTGTTAACCCCCTGGTACAAATATAATTTTCCGCTTAGAAAATATTGGTGTATTTTGATGGACACATGATGGTTGTACAGGTCAAAGTAATCTGTGCAATTTGGAGTTGAGAATCAAATCCGATGGTTGGGAGAAAAATGGAGTATGATAAGTCGCGTGGAGCGGTGGAGTATGGGATGAGGCAATCAAAATGTAGACGCAATCCGACTGAGAATGTTTGGCGCGTAGTCTTTTGGGTCAAGATTTTAGTTTGACCATTATAGGGTAATTGGAAGCAATGGATCTCTCTTCCTCTCTCTCACGTGCTTGTAAACCTCATTTTAGTAAAGTAACTAATATGAGAATTTTTAATCAATCATGAGATAATTTAAATTTAATTTTTAATACCAATGTTTTTAGTGGATTTGATGCGTGTGAATATAGATTGTTACATTTTTGATAAAATAGCGAAACGCGAATTTCAAAATAATAGATATGTACCGAACTTGATAAAGTAAATGGCAAAAACATTAATTTTCACAAGCACGTGTTGAAGAAACTATTGTTGCATATTCTTGTCATCAAAATTTTTTAGACGCTAATATTAAAATTGAGAACCTGGCTTTAGAAGGTTAGAAGGAGAAGTCTACACACATCTCGAAGTGTCGGGAAGTTGAATAACAAGATTCTTGTTTTCAGTTGCTAGTATTAACTAATCTCACTTTGATCGTCTATGCAAAATAATAATCAGAAAGTAAAATTGTTCGTCAAAATTAGTGTATAGTTTCACTTCAAGTGTCAAGCCCATCACTATCGTTGTACCCCAAAAGCTACTAAGGAGTCATGTAAGCACCATCACGGAAACAAGCCCGTGTAAGCCGTCGATGACATGCCACGTGGCTTTTGACTGTACCATTGAACATCAAGTGATGCAATTGGCTCATCAAACGTTGCTTTTGAAGGCACCATGTCATCCCTCATGGTCTTGGAAAGAACCACCACAAAGCATGGGCATCGCATGCCAACCGAACCCTTTATCGACATATAATTGTGGTAAATCCCTCACTTTTGCCTTTTTCAAAAATTCATCAATCTTCATCATAAATTTCACCACACCTTGTAATATCAAATCAATGCTCGCGCAAAAACCTTTGAATTTTCTAGCATAACAGATCATCTATCATGACAATTAGCCACATGACATGAACATGTACATATATGCCTCAACATGTATCACTGTTTCTCATGAAGAGAGACAAACTAATAATGACACTATTCGTATTTAACTAGGAGCAGTCGGTTGATTCTGCTTCACATTTTAAATAGTTTTACTTGCCGTGCTAGTTTGTCCATACTTGGGGTAGTTACTTTTTCAAATCCTTGTGTAACGTAACATAAATCAATACATCATTTGACTTTACTTGCTACAATTCAAAATTGATTTTTCTCTGTAAAATTTCTTCACAACATATTTGACACTTACCATATCTTCTACGTGCTTTCTACACTTTGATCAACCTTGTGCTCTAACACACGTATTCATTGTTGGGAATTGTGAATAATTACTTGATGAGAAATGATATTTGTATTCAGGGGGGACTACCCAATTGTGTCCCCCCTCTCACATGATTTGCGAGCCCCGCGCACCGAGGCCCCAACCCCGATGTGAGAGGGGGGACACCATTCGGTAATCCCTCATCAGTACATGTAGCACGACCCCTACTTGATTTGCCCATAGAATCTTTGATCAAAGAAAAATAGCTCACACAATTTTCTACACTTGGTACATAGAGAAAGACAACAAAAAATTCCTAATTTGCTAGACCCAATTTTCACCCTCTATTTCATACTAAGGGTCTGTTTGTTTGGCATTAATCATTCATTTGTAAAAGATTTATGAATGTTAGTTGCCTACAATTTTTTACCATTGTCTCACATGGTGGGACCCAGTGTTTGAAAAAAAGGTCAATTTTCTCATTCTTTCCCATAAATAATACCAAACAAACAGGGGCTAAATACAACAATAAACCGTGTCAATATATAGTGAATGATTGTAATATCGTGTCAATTTTTCTTTTCTTTTCCATGGTTAGACATTTTAACACCATTCTCGTTTAAGCAAAAACACCTTTCCTTTTTCGATTCATCCCTAGGCTCGTTCAAATTTCTTTTTGATCCAATCCATAAAAATCAATAGAAAAGGAAAATCCCTTATGTACATCAGATTCGGTTTACTCAATTGATAGTGACTTCTCCTTACCTTACTTTAATTCGATAGGGAGGATTGGAGTAAGCAGCGGGTACTTGCCCTTTCAAACCCACGTTCTGGTGAAAGCACAAGCTTACACTTCTTTACATCT
>OU503055.2:17900759-17939909 GCA_912172775.2 Fraxinus pennsylvanica
CAATTTCACATATTGATCACCTTTATTCCTTAAATCAAGATTCATTACCTAAAGTAGTGTGCGATCGAATTATTCTATTGTATTCAATTTACCACTCTCGAGTTCTTATTGAGCCTGTTTAATTAATTAAATTACATATCTCTATGTGAATCAATTTTAGTTAAACAGAACACCAGTTCTAAGAATTCATATTATGACCGCAATAACTAGTATATATATCTCTACACGTTATACTACTTTACCAGATTTTATTATATGGTCTAAATTTCAAACTCACATATCGATTCATAAGAAACTCACATAATCATCAAATTATTGATCAGGTAATTTAATGCATTATACTCATAATAAAACTAACACATATAAGAATAAATCACGAAAATCTTGAATAGAAAAATAAATTATCACAAGTCGACTACATTATTTTATTTAATATAAAAACTAGTTATTCATATTATAAGAATAAAAACGTGCAAAAGTGGAACGATATCACCTAAAATTGACGAAATGTGAAATTTTTGGTGCCTGAAGTCTCATTTCCTTTTTTCTTTCTTTCATCTTTTCTTTCTGTTGGCATCTTTTTCTTTCTTTTCTCTCTCCTCTTTCTTTTTTCTTCTTTCTTGCAGGCCTTTTCTCTGCCGTTTCGTTTCTGGCCTTGTTGTTTTCTTCCTCCTTTTTTTTCTCTCTCCCAACGCCGCCTCAATTTTTTCCTCTTATCCCCTATATATATATATATATATATATTTGGGCCTCCAATTAAAATTTTCAATGCAAGTCCATTGAGTCCCAATTAATTCCAACCCATTTAATGTACTATTTCTCTCCAAGGTTTTATCTTTGGATTCTGTCATTTTTCGTCATTTTTGCATTCTTTTCTCCAATTATTCATTAAACATAAAGTTTTGCCTACAAAATATAATATAATATAAATTAAGTAGAATTTTATCCAAAAAATAATAAAATACTAATATCAAATCTATGCACAACTTCAAAATCACAATACAAAAATTAAAATTCACTTTTTCAATGTAAAATCGACGTGTGTGTGAAGAATTAAGCATAATATTATGAATTCATAAGTTGTTTCAATTTCCGACCGTCAATAGTAAAATATGTTCTTTCATCACTCATAAAATTCACACAACGCCAAACTTATTCTTTTTACTCTTTTCCAGTGTGTGAACTAAGGTTGAATTTTTTACTATCATCACCTCTCTAGTTTGACAAAATTTCACCAATTGTAATTCAACATTTCAATAAACAAGGATTCACCATTAAATTTGATTACTTCAATCTCTAGAACTTTACTAGGATAACAATCTCTTGTCAAAAGTCAAATTTTATTAAACAAGTATTTAAGATATAACAAAGGCATTTGGTGCATCTTCTATTTCATGCACCTGTTTTTTCTGAATTTTTTTGTGAGAAATTTTTTCTTTATTTGAAGCATTCTCTCCCTTGAACTTTTTAAATGATCAATATAACAAGTTTTCGACCGATAACTCCAAAATCAGATGACCATAGGGCACCAGATTTTAAAGACTCTTATAGGCTTAATTGTTTGAGTCATAAATGCTATGAAGAAAAATTTTCTAATAAAATATTTTTTTATGTCTTAATTAGTGTAATATCCCTCATTTAACATCAATTCAACTAAAACGACATCTAATTTGAGATTTTCACAAAATTGCATCATATGGACCTTAGCCAATCCATATAAGAATTTTAATTTCACTCGTATAATCCCAATTTATCTCAACATCTTCATACAACAATGAAATCCTCCCAAACTATTTTAAATTTGGACCAAGAATATAAAATTTAGTGGTTTTGAGTTTAATATCTATAGTCCACTATTTCAATCTATTCAATTATGAAATCAACTCATTCCTACACAATACTTAACTTAATTCATGTACTTAATATATATCAAATTTCACATGAAAAAATAAAAATTAATCTATGCATGCAACTTATTCACAATTCATAGATCAATTTATAATTCAATATATTCGTCATTACCAGGCAGGTTAACTAACTTACACAAGCAAACAAAAAGAAAATATTTTTATTATATTTTTACTCTTTTTTTTTGCTGAAACAATAAAAACACATTAACAATAAATAAAAATTCATATTTTCCACCCACAAACTAAAAGTAGGCATTGTTCTAAATGTCTTTAATCATAAATCCGCATATATGACTTGTGAAGAAAAGACTCCTATAATATGACTTGTAATTTAATGGCTAGCTTTCATATTGATCTCGTTGGCTCAGTGGTCAAGTTTGGTTTAAATGTTCTACGGCGTCATGTTTATCTAAAATCAAATAAAGCATTAAGATCAGATAATTAGAATATGTGTTACTTAACTCTAACATCTAATAAACCAACTAACATATCGAAGACCTATGGGAAAATGGGGTACGTATGATGCGTCACAAATAAACTTAAAATAAACAAAACTATCATAAAACTTAAAAACAGAATAGAATAAATAAAAAGGAAAAAAGTTCGGGTTGCCTCTTAAGAAGGGCTTCTTTAATGTTATTAGTTTGATTTTGTATCATATTTGATCATGGTGGCTCGAACTAAGTTATGCTATCATTACTCTTTGTACAATTTTCATTTATTCACCTTTTTTTGCTCTCCATATTTTCATATTTTCATTTTCATCCAACAAGAAGTTCACCGAAATTTGATTTTATATTCTGATAGATTCGTTGAACAGGTGGCTTTTCTTCGTCAATTCTATAGCAATTATTGTTATTGTAAGATTCCTCAAGTGGAATATAAATATTAAATATCTCTTGCTTGTCTTCCACCCTCAATATTAGCTTACCATTCTCCATGTCAATTAGAGTTCGAACCGTTGTTAAGAATGGACGACTCAATATAATTCGAATATCTCAATATTCTAGTATGTCCAATACAATGAAGTCCATCAGTTAAATTTTTTGCTTTTATAAGCACATCATCAACTTTGTCATGTGGCTTTAAAATTGTTGTATCAGCTAGTTGTAGCTTTATTGATGTTGATTTGACTTCACCCAATCCCAATTTCTTGTAAACAGAATATGACATTAGATTTATACTAGCACATGTGTCACACAATGCATTAATAGCTGATAAGTGCATTTTTATAAACTTATTTTACTGTCAAAATATGAGCAATTGTTGATTAATATGTTGGAATATAGCTTAATTCTATATAATTTATATTTTGCAAGACGAGTGATGAATTTAGCGTAAATAAAAAGAAACAAGTGAAAATGACCAAAATTGAAGAAAGTGAAAGTTTAGGGACTAAAGTGCAAATACTCAAAAATTGTGTCGGAGCTCACGATGAACGTTTGAGAATGCTAAGGTCGATTAGAAGCAATTAGAAGTAAAAAAGTACTGAAATTTGATTCAAATATTATCAAAATCAAATTCCAATTCATAAAAGATATATTCCAGATTTTTAACCAAAAGTTGAGACCCATTTTTGGCATAGTATAAGTTCGAGTTGGAAAAGATCTACATCTAACAAAGTTTTATCTCTTTGAGTTATCTTTCTAACTCATTTTGAATATTATAAATCGGATATTAGAAGAGAAAGTTATAACCAAATTACAGACTGATGTGCAGAGATAAAAAAATTCGTGTGCAAAGACAACTTTCCTTATTCGATTAGAACTCTTTCGGAAACCAATTTGGACGTGATTTTCATCCAATTTTCGACCCTAAAAATACTTAACAGCAGAATACATATGGAAAAAGGCTCCCGTACACCATTCTTCTCCTCTTTATCTCAAGAAACACATGAGAAATTAAAGATCTTGGTGAAGTTACGAAGGAACTCGGTTGGAATTGATGATTTCATATCTTTTATTCAGTTATTTTGATCTTTTCATTGTCAAACAATGATAGAATTTAGGTTTTCATTCTTATAAATTTACATTGAAATTGGATTAATTATTATTATATTTTTCGTGGATTCAGTCATACTTTTTCTATTGTTTAATGGAAATATTTGTTGAATTTCAGTTTCATGAATATATGTTGAGTTTGATTTAAATTTTATTAAATTAATCATAGATTCAGTCATACTTTTTCTATCGACAAATTGAAGTAATTGTTGAATTGAAATCTCAACTATTTTATTGGTGTGATTCATTCACTGCTTTATGCTTGATGTACATGGTCGATTTACGAATCCAATTTCAATAAAATTGTGTAAACATGTCATAAATCTAGATTATAAGATTACATTTGTAAAATAAATTGATTTTCATGATAAATCTTTCGAGTAGAGTGTCGGGATGAAAGCTTCTAATTGAGTTATAAAACTAAATAATTGATGTGAATGATCCAATCCAACCGAGGGAATTCCGATACTTCACTGTTTTAAATTATTGATTTTTAACTTTATTTTTTCAATATTGAATTTAACTACACTTTTGAGAGAACAATCCATCAATTTGGATCCTTTAAACATTTTTCCATCTCCCTGTGGATACGACACACCAAACCTGTACTACAACTACCGCATTATTCTTTCGGCGTAAATCTCTGGTAATTGTACTCAATTACTTGTAGTTATAACATAAATATTTTCCTCCATAGACTTCTTTCGAAGTCTTTGGGGGAATGGAAGTGGAGGTACATATGCTTTAACTTTTATGGGAGCTCTGGGTGGATCGTTTTCTACTACCCTTATTACCATCACTTGCTCTTTAGGATTTGTCATTGTATTGCTTGACAATGATCCTTGTAGACGTTCTGCAAGTTGTTGAGCTGTCTGACCAATCAGTGTCTCCAACTTCTTGATAGATGCTTGTTGATTTTGAAAATTAGTATCAATCTGTTGGAATATTTTGTCTGTTTTCTACACATATTGATGAAACATCTTCCCCAAACTTAGTTCGTTCTTCTGCTGGGCATTATTTGAATCATTCTCTTATTGATTATCTGACCATCTGAAATTCGGGTATTGTCTCCATCTTAGGTTATATGTTTGCGAATATAGGTTAAAATTGTGGGACCCATTTTGAATGAAGTTGACTTGCTCATCTAGAAAGCCCATAGACATAGGATTTTTTGTCAAATGGTTAGCTCCACAGTTTTCACATGATGGACCACCCATCACTTCATGTGCTCCTCTCGTTTGTAATTTCACCAATAACTCTACCTGATTTGTCAAAGCTGCTATTTGCGCGTTCGTAGATGTTGTGTTCTCTAATTCATACATCCCATATGCTCTTGGTAGTACCACTTTTTTTTATGAAAATATTGAATTTATAGTGGCAATTAATTTAAATAAATCCATGGTTTGTTGTACGGATTTTCCTATGATCGACCCATCAGCAAAGGAATCCACCTAAGATTTTGACAGTGGTGAGCGTCCGGTGTAGAAGTACTTCACTTGATTTTCTATTACGATTCCATGATTTGGACACTTTCGCATCAGCTATTTGAATCTGTTCCATACCTCGTGATAGGTCTCTCCAATTTGATTTTAGCTACTTTCGTCGGTAGAAATAATTTGTTACAAAATTTTCCGATCAGTTCTTCCCATGTAGTAATGCTTTAATGAGATTCGGCATCTAACCACTCCAATGCAGCATCTTTCAGTATATATAGAAATAATCGCAACTTTATAGCTTCTTCATTAACCCCCAGAATATGGAAGTTTTGACAATTTCTGAGAAATTTGGAGATGTGTGTTTGGATTTTCATGAGGTAGCCCGTAGAATTGGAGAATGTTGCTCATCAAATTGATCCATTCCATTCTTATCTGAAAATTATTTACCCCGAAATCTAGATACACAATACTGGAATGTGCAGACGCAACTATGGGCGTCAAAAACATTAAGGCTGACAAGTCTCCTTAATTTATTTTCACTCGCTCCTGCTGTTGATCCGGAAGCGCCGCTATTCTTGCGGCCACTTGTCAAATATGTGATGAATATTAGGGTATAATAATTTCATCTATTGATCACATTAATTCTTAATTCAAGATTCATAATCTAATGTGGTGTTCGATCGAATTTTTCTATTGTATTAAATTTATCCATCTCGAGTTCTCATTGTATCTATTTAACTAACTAAATTTCATATCTCTATGTAAATCAATTTTAGTTAAACAAAAACTAGTTATAAGAATTTATATTATGACCGCAATAACTAGTATATGTATCTCTACACGTTGTACTAATTTATTCGATTTTACTATATGGTCTAAATCTCAAACTCACTTCTCGATTCATAAGAGACTCGCATAATAATCAAATTATTGATCAGGTAATTTAATACATTAAACTTATAAAAAAACTAACCCATATAAGAATAAATCACAGAAATTTTGAATATAAAAAATAAAGGATTACAAGCCGACTACATTATTTTCCCTAATATAAAAATTAGTTATTCATACTATAAAAATAAAAACCCTCAAAAGTGAAACGACATCACCAAAAATTAACGAAATTTTTTGTGCTTGCAGTCTCCTTTCCCTTTTCTTTATTTCTTTATTTCTCTTTTCTTTTCTTTCTCTGGCTGCATTTTCTTTCTTCTCTCCCCTCTTTCTTTTTTCTCCTTTTTTTCTAGACTTGTTATTTTCTTCCTCCTTTATTTTCTTTTTCTCCAAATGCCGCCTCAATTTTTTCTTCTCTCCCCTCTATGTGTGTGTATATATATATGTATATATAGATATATTTAATTTGGGTCTCCAATTAAAATTTTCAATGCAAGTCTATTCCAACCCATTTAATTTACTATTTCCCTCCAAAGTTTCAATTTTGGATTTTGCCATTTTTCGTTACTTTTACTTATTTTCTTAAATTTTTCATTAAATATAAAGTTTTACCTACAAAATATAATATAATATAAATTAGGTAGAATTTTATCCAAAGGACAATAAAATATCATGATTTAGGGTTTCGAATAAGTGTAGAAACTACACTTACATTAATCATTCACCATTCCTTCTGGAAGCATAAAAGTCGATGTATACATTTTCGATTTTTTTGACATTTGATAGGAAGTGTCCAATTTTAACATCATCCAATGTATTGATAAATTACTTCTCAATAAAATAATTCCACTCATAATTTTTCCTACTTTCTAACCACGGATTCTCCGAACAACAATTTTTTTAAAAAATTATTATAAAAAAAACTCTAACTAAACATGGGCTTGATTCGTTGGCGTCCCTAAACGTAGGCAACAATAGCACCGACTCAAGAATTGAATATACAGTATTTTTGCTGACTTTTCTAATTCATTTGTGAATATGAATTAAAGGGAATGATGCGAGTGCTTCGCTTGCTTCTGCATGCAATTTGAAGCCTTTTATTTAACCAATGCATGCAATTTGAAGCTTTTTAACTAGCTCTTGATTAAGAGTTAAAGACATTTTAAAGTAGAAATTAGGGCTGTCCGTGGGTCGATTCGGTTCGGTTCTGAAGAGACCCGAACCGACTCAAAACTTTCGGGTATTTAATAAATGGACCCGTCGGGTCTAAATATAATTATGGAATCGTTCGGGTTCGGTTCCGTTCGGTTCGGGTCGGGTTGGTTCAGTTCGGTTCGGTTCGGTTCCGTACCATAATTAAATTTTTTAATATTTTTAGCAACACTACATAAATACAATTAATGACATTTCATTCGTAACTTTTACAAATTAACGTAGCCCAATTCAAAAACATATACAAAACAGCCGTCCAATAAAATTAATTCAATACATACAAATACCAAAGAGTAGATATTAATATTACAGCAAAACTACATAAAGTACATTCATTTGCTTCAAATTAAAATAGGCTAATGGATTTTAAAATGATTTGGACTTTAAAATTAAAATTATGAAATAATCTAATTTATTCAATTAATTTGATAATTTGTATAGAAAATCAATATAAAAAATAAAAAAATTATTTAGTTTCGGTTCTTATTCGGTTCTTCGGTTCTTGGTCTAGACCCGAGACCCGACCCAAACCCATCGGTTCTCGATTCGAGTACCCGTTCGGGTATTTAATTTATGAAGAACCGCTCGATTCGGTTCGGGTTCGGTTCGGTCCGATTCTGTTCGAGACTTTTGGACACCCTTAGTAGAAATAAAGTTAAGCGGGTTATTTTCATCAACCCATTTCTTTATTTCTTTTCAATCAAATAAAACACCAAGTTCTCGAAAAATATCATTAGTTTCTTCTAAATTACAAAATCAAGAAGATTAAATGTTTTGACTATTATTTAATAATATTTACATTCAAACACAATAAGGTGTAGGGGTGTCAACGAGTTGAGTCGAGCTGAGTCTCGAGTCGAAACTCTAGGCTAGAGTAAAAATGGTTCGAGCTTTTTTTGCTCGAGCCGAGTCGAGCTTTTGTTTGGCCAAAAATTTTAGCCTCGACCTGATTTTTCGGCTCAGCCAATTTTTTTTTTATTTTTTTATTTTTTATATTCACGGTTGCCTGCATTTTGCAGGCTGAATTATTTTTTTTTGACTTTTTTTTTAAAATTTGGCTGAGTTGGCTCGGCTTGTTCGAATCGAAATTGCCTGTGACACAGGCCAGCTCGAGCTCGATCCTTTGCCCCACAATGAGGCTTGACCTGAGCCTTGACTCTATGGTTCCGAGCCACGAGCAGGCTCGACTTGGACTTTTCCCGGGTCGAGCTACGGGCAGCCTGAGCCGACGAACCATTTTAACATCCCTAATAAGGTGTGATTTAAATTTGAGCCCATGTTTGGTACACATTATTTTAAACAGTTATACTAAATGTACACAATGAGTACACAATGGATTACACCCCTCACATGGAGGGGGCCTATACACAATAAAATATTCGTGGGTCCCCCTCTATGTGAAGGGGGTGTAATACATTATGTAAACCACCGAGTGTACATCTTGCATAATTCTTATTTCAAAATATATTCTTTAAAAACTTATTTTCAATCATACATTTTTTAATAATATAATATTTTTCATCACATTAATAACATTTCCTTACGTTTTAACCACATATTTCCCTTCATATTATTATTTAAAATATATTCTTTTCTCAATAATATCCATCAAATACACCCTAAAGACAAGTGTGTAGGATAATTGTTTCAATATCGAATATTAGATTTACAGACTGGATACCGTATAATAAACTGTACATATAACAAATCTAACGATTTGTTGATTGTAACAAAAATAACAAGTGATTTAAATAATTACAAAAAATATATATGCAAATCGAGTAAGAACAATTAAAACAGTATAACACTTTTAACCCGAGGCCTGTGTCAAACACAGTTTCCTTAAAACAGATTCGCCCCCTCACCGTACGTGCTTGAGGATAGTACGAGCGTCTGCTTCCCAAGATACAACGGAGGAACCAGTAAAATCCGAACACAGCAGACTCTACTCCGATGAACTGACTTTGTGTCTGAAATATATCACCACCAACTCAAACATGAACGAAAAATGCAGAGAAATAGGAACTGTGTGCAGATGAATATGCAGATGAATTTTTCGTGTATAGGACAGTGGAATAATGAGACATATAAAAAGGCTAACTCTTGTAACTTGTCCATTAACAAATGACAATTAACACAGGAGTTTTAGGAGTTTTGGAAAATCAAAAGTTCGTTGAAATTAACAAAAATGTAGCAAAATGTAGACACTCCTAGGTGACCAATTTTGCTCCTTTCGGTTCGACATTCGTGTACGCAGGTCGCACCCGTACACAAATTCAAGGTTCGAAACCTATTTCGGTCCAAGATTTGCACCTCCTGCGCGCGCACGTGGAGAGCCTCTATGCTACACATGATTACACCACTCTAAAGTGTAATCCTTTATAAAGTGATTTTAGTTTTTATCCACTTCCTATGTGGGACAAATCTTAACTTTTTTCCTTTCACATAGCATACTTTGAGTTTCAATTTCTCATTCACTCGAGCACCATTTTTGAAAAGTAAGCATATGATTTCGATGTACTCACGGGGGAGAATACAAATCAATTTTCATATTTCAAAATAGTCAATCGGGACCTGCTTAAAATTAGTGCAAAAACCAGCCTACCAACACTGTTTTTTCCAACAAAGTGTATACTTACAAGGTGGGATTATAATTGCTTCCAAAGAGAGTATCATCTTCTTGAAGCAATTTACTACTTTATTCAAAATTATTAAACAATTTTAAAAACTTTAGCTAAATTAATGGAGTGGCAAAATGGAAATAATAAAAAAGTGAGATGTCAAAAAAGGAATTTAAAGATTCTTAAAGTTTCCTAAATCACTGATTAAAAACCCGACAAAAAACTCTTCGGACATTTCGACCCGCCAGTTACTGAAGTACAGCATCCCGAGATCCAATATATGGGCTGGAATCCTCTGCTCCGCATTCACACCATCTAATAAATACCCTCCAATAACTGACCGACAAATTCTTCAATTTCTAATCAGATCATGGTACACCTAAAGTCACATACACCGGGCGACGTTCTGTTTCTCGTACGTTCCACGCATATCTGAACCCCACTCGCACGTGCCAATCGAATCTCTCTCTTTTCTTTCACTCGGAATGTTTATCGCTTAAAAATTCGATCTGTTTATAACATTCCCCTAAACACCGACACAGCAATCTCCGACGTAGGTTTAAGCGGTTTGATTTTGATTTTCCGGCACCGCTTCTCATTCCTGGTGGCCGGCAGATCTGAGCGATTGTAATAAAGATGGAATCAATTTTGGCGCGAGCTTTAGAGTATACGCTAAAGTACTGGCTGAAATCATTCAGCAGAGATCAGTTCAAATGGCAGGGGCGAACGGTACTGCTTTCCAATTTAGGTAAGTTTTACTTTCATTTGCTTAATATGATAATTCTTCTTAGATAGATAGCGGAATTTATTTGGTGATGTTTGTTTTTATTTTTTTGGTAGATTTAAATGGAGATGCATTACATGCAAGTCTTGGATTACCGCCGGCGCTGAATGTCACCACTGCGAAAGTTGGAAAATTTGAGATTATTGTCAGTAACTCCTCAACTTAATTAAGCAAACAATCGAATTTCTGGATTTCTTTAAAGCTGGAAAATGCAACAAAAATTGGAATTCTGATGATCTGGAGATTGTTTGTAATCTTCTTAGCAGTTGAATAGAATTATAATTTTGGTTATGTATCCCTGGTTTTAAATTAGTAATTTTTTTAATTTGATTTTAAAGCTTCCTTCAGTGAGCAACGTACAACTGGAGCCAATTGTGGTGCAAATTGACAGACTCGACTTAGTTTTGGAGGAAAGTGATGATCTAGATGCATCTAGGAGCTCGAGCAGGTACATTCAATAGGCTCTCCAAGCTTATTTTTGTTGAAGATTGATTCTTATTTTCAGCAGTTAACTTGTCCATTTTCTATTCTACTGCTTGCAGCGCTTCATCGTCTACTAGCACTGCAAAGGGTAGTGGGTATGGATTTGCAGACAAGGTCAATCTCTATAATCTATTGTTACGGCATAGAAGTTTGAGTTATGATATCAGTAATTGATCTGTATTGTTTCACATACTGCATAGGTAACTCCAGATTATTAGGAATTGCAGATTGAATTTCATGGCTAGCAATATTAACTTATTGCCTACTACTTATTTTTCTATTTCCAGATGTGCCCCTCAACTTTTTAAGTTTTTTACTTATTTTCAACTACTGCTAGTTGCAATATTCGGGTTTAGGTTTCCAAAAATCTTGCTTTTGAGCTTTCTTATTGATCAGATTGCAGATGGAATGACTGTACAAGTTCGCACTGTAAATCTTTTACTTGAAACTCATGGTGGTGTTCGAGGCCGAGGAGGAGCAACTTGGTATTTTTCCTGTCATCTTTTGTTTTTCATTTATTTTTGATTTGTTTGTGGGTAGCAACCTGTTGCTTAGAGCTTATTTGGTATAGATTAAAATCGGATTAAAATTGAAAAACTAGCCGTTATTTTTGACTTTTGTTAGACGAGTGGGACCCAATAACGGCTATATTTTCAATTTTAATTGGATTAAAATCCTTCCCAAACAAGCTCTTAATATCTAGTTCTTATTCTGAATCCTGATATGTTATAGCATCTTCCCTGAGTCTAATTTTTAGTAATGAAAGCAGCTCTTCTTTGGTGGTTATCCAATACATTGTTGTAAAAAACAAATGAAGTAAATTGGTAACCCCTATAATAAATATCATTTGCTTCATTTATAGCTAAGATAGCATCCAGCGACAACAGAAAACCTGATACCTATTAATAGACGCATCAAGCATCTCTTATATTTGTCAAATTCAGAATCCATTCATAAAGAGGAAATCTTGGTTTTTAATAGAGTCTTGAGTCTTAGAAAAAATTGTATTTATTTTAATAGGAGCAACGCTTAAGAAGTCACCAGTTCTGGTTTGAGGAGTTCCTGTAGAAATATTCTGCATGTTATTCTGAACAAGACAGAAAAACCGACTATGCCAACATGCTTTCGAAGTCCTAGGATTTTCTTCGAGCCATTGTGTGTGGCCTCCATTTTGGGTAGAGACTTTTTTCTTCTCTAGATGTCCTCAAGTCTTGTAGACAAAGTTTCATTCAATTAAATATTTTAGCGGGAATTCTCTGCAACCTGAACCCCTATTGGAAAACCATAGTGCAATTTTATGCAAGTTTCAAGATTTCTATGCATTTTCTCATGCTTGTCAACTTAGCATTCCTATATTACCCATTTAGCTAACTTGTACATCTCAAAATCCTCTCATTTTTATGTTTTGAAATTTTTTAATAGTCTCTTCTTTAGTTTTTATATGAGGTGGAATTAGGTGGCTAGGTTTAATGGTACAGATGGTGGTGGACCAAGAAGGTTTAAATGCCAGTTAAGCTCAAGGAAAACGCAGTTGAAAATATCCTAGTATAACAATTTGAAGACTTTTGACAAACCTGCTAAATATGCAAAACCTACTATGATTTTTGTTTCTGGTTCGGGGTTGCTAGGTCCATAGATGTACTGAATGTCTTTCTTATATTTCAGTTGTACAGGAATGGTTGATGATGTGATTAAGCATTATGTAGAATATTATCAGCTTTGAGGTATCTAAAGTGAGCATCGTATTCAAGGAACCAAGTTAGGGAAGAGATTTGAGAATCAAACAACATGAAAGACAAAAAATTAATTATCAAGTGGATAAGTCCCTCTATTTCTTAGTTAAAAAGTTATGCGAAGATAAGAGTTCGACAGCAAGGACCTATACAAAATTTTCATATACAGAAAAAAGGATTGAGAATGTGAAATGTAGGGATGCATTTTTTAGCTTATTTAAATTTGGCGTTATATAAGCTAACGGAGTGGAAATAGTCATTCCATTTCCTTTATTATTATTATTATTATTATTATTATTATTATTATTATTATTATTTCCTATGTTTTTTTCTCTAATAATTTCCATTTCCACCAGGGCATCTCCTATGGCATCCATCACTATTCGTAATCTTTTACTCTATACAACAAATGAAAGCTGGGAGGTTATGCTCTGCAACCTTTTATACAATCTAACTTGCATTTTTTTTGTTCTTCAGATGCATTTTTGTCAGAATGTTTATGTTACTAGAACTGTCTCCTGAAATAGGTTGTTGATCTCAAGGAAGCAAGGGACTTTTCAATTGACAAGAAGTTCATATATGTTTTCAAAGTAATGATGCTATCTACCTCTTATTTTTATTTGTTAGTTTTTGCTTATTTGTATCTGTATATCAGTATATGCTACATATGATAGAAACTAAATAAAAAAGTGTGTGTGTGCATACCCCTGTTATGTGTCTACCTCTTTTCCAACCTTTGTCTGAATTCCTTTAGTATGTTTTTATATATATTGCCTGTTCACGTTCTTGTTTGTCCATCTAACTGATGCCATTTTTCTCGAGTTGAAAAATCCTTCATTTTATGTTTGTTACAGTATATAACAGTATATCTTTCTATTTTTTGGTTAACAGAAACTTGAGTGGGAACATTTGTCTATTGACCTCCTCCCTCATCCCGATATGTTTTCGGACGCCAATTTTGAATTCTCTCAGGAAGGGTCTAATAGGAAAGATGAAGATGGTGCAAAGCGAGTATTCTTTGGTGGAGAACGATTCCTTGAAGGAATATCAGGAGAGGCTTATGTATGCAACTTAACATCTGAGTAGATTCTGAAGAAACTTTTCATTTTACTGGAGAGAGACTAGCTGACCTGCTAGGAAATGCTTTAACTTTGTTAGTCGTCTGGGAAATATCATCTAGATGTGTGCGAGTGACTGAGTTTTTTAAAGTTATATAACAGTGGCTGAACTTCTATGGTTATGTTCAGATCACACTACAAAGGACAGAACTAAATTCTCCACTTGGGCTTGAAGTGCAATTGCATATTCCAGAAGCTGTTTGTCCTGCTTTAAGTGAACCAGGTAAGTACAAGATTTTAATGTTCTTTTTGGTGTATTCTTGGATAATTTCTTGTTTGAAATCCTTGGTTATATGCTACCAATATGTCTGCAGGATTACGGGCTCTTCTCCGCTTCTTCACAGGATTGTATGTCTGTTTAAATCGAGGAGATGTTAATCCAAATGATCAACAAGTATGAATTCATTGTCAATGTCACTTCTTTGAGCATATTTTTACTACTGACAGCTGAATTATAGTAGCTTTTGACAGTATACCTACTCACTAAACCATTTCTGCCAGTTAGCTGTATTATATATCAATTGGAATTGCCTCTTTCTTGCAGCATTCTAGAGAAGCAGCTGGACGTTCTTTAGTCTCTATAATTGTGGATCACATATTTCTCTGCATAAAGGATGCTGGTTAGTTTTTGAGTCTTGAATTGCATGTAGCCTATGTTCCTTTTCCTCCTTGATTTCTACTTTTTGTGCTATTGCCCTGCACTAGTTTTCAATTATTATTTTATTGCATGTAGCCTATGTTCCTTTTCTTCCTTGATTTCTACTTTTTGTGTTGGTGCTCTGCACTAGTTTTCAATTATTATTTTCACGAGCTATTTGGTTAGATTTTTCACCATGCTTGATTTGGACTCACCAATGCCAGACATTTCTAGTCTCACTTGTTCATGCATCGAAAATGAATGGTGTGGATGATATCCTTTTGTGAACCAGATTCTTTTTTTTTTTCAAGTTGTGGCCTAAAATTTTTGTTTGACTTGCAGAGTTCCAGTTAGAACTGTTGATGCAATCACTATTCTTTTCTCGGGTAAGATACTAGAAAGAAACTATGCATAATTATTTTGACTTTACCTGTGGTAGTCGGGACCATATACTATCTTTTTGCATGCAGGCAAGCGTATCTGATGGAGAAGATGCCAAATTGTTGACTCGGGTTATGATAGGAGGATTATTTTTGAGGTACGTGGAAATATACTCTTCATAGATTTGATACAACTGACAAAAAGTTGGTATATATCGCGAGATACTAAAGAGGGGTTATCTGTGTTTTGGACAGCATTTTTGTTTTTTTAAATCAGTAAGACATGCAAAGTAGAATCCAGACTAAAATAGGAGTTAGAATCATAAATTGTAACTCAATGCATTCTACATCTTGGGGATTTGACGAAGAATAAAACTGAAAATATCACAGGGGTCGAGGGACCAATGTAGCCTGAATGACAGCTTTATCTGGACTAACACATCAAATCATATTGCTTCCAGTCAAAACAGTTACATAATTCAAAAAATTTATTTATATTTATTATGTCAGTCCTACCAGAACATAAAGTTCTATTTTTGCAACATCAATTGAATTATCAAGCAACATGGTTATCATACCCTGTGATTGAAAAGTATGATGCTATCTCCTTCGTGGTTCGAAGGTCCCCATATTCTTTTTCAATGTCCGGGATTAATGTCCTTTTTCTTAAACTAGACATTTTTATTAAGAAAATGTACTTCAAATTATGATGAAAGTTGCGTAAAATACTCACCAGAAATTCAGTGGCAGTTAAAATACAGACCTTCAATTCCAGATGGAGCATGTATCTCTTACGTCCTTTACTCCATGCAGTCTACTTCTCCCAAGTGTTATCAGTTGTTGATGGCAAAGAGTTTTCTATGAAAATTGTTCCCGTGTTGATAGCAATATGAATTAGAATTTGTAGGGAACCGTTTTTGTTGGACATAGTTTCTGTAAAAATATCTATTTAAGGATAATGCTATTTTCTTTCACTTGTTTTTCATTTATGTCATTTGAGTAATCCATTGCTAATTTCTATCAATTAAAATGCAGAGATACATTTTCACGTCCTCCATGCACCTTAGTACAACCATCGATGCTGACTACTGCTGCTGATATCACTGACGTCCCTGACTTTGGTATGAAATACTTTCCCAAAAGTTGAGTAGTCAGTTGGCTATTGTTTAGTCATTGATTTGGCGAATTATGTCTTCACTGTACTTTATTGTCTCCCATTGTTGTTTTTGCAGGCGAGGACTTCTGTCCTCCAATATATCCTCTGGGAGACCAACGGTGGCAACTAAGTGGTGGCGTGCCTCTGATAAGTCTAAATTCTCTACAGCTCTTACCCCCGCCGAGCCCACCAACTTTTGCTTCCAGAACAGTTATAGACTGTCAGCCACTTATGGTTGGTATCTGCCTAAGGACTTTAACTTTAATACCAATATTTAAACCATTAACCTCTTTGCTGTTATATCTCAGATTCATCTTCAGGAAGAATCCTGTCTGAGGATATCATCCTTCTT
Organism: Fraxinus pennsylvanica; assembly: GCA_912172775.2. NCBI lineage: Eukaryota > Viridiplantae > Streptophyta > Magnoliopsida > Lamiales > Oleaceae > Fraxinus > Fraxinus pennsylvanica. The sequence continues at coordinate 17,917,473 of OU503055.2, forward strand.
GGCTGATGGAATAGTTGTCAAACCTGGTGCTGTTTTGCCAGATTTTTCAATTAATTCCTTCTTGTTCAATCTTAAAGGTTTAGATGTTACAGTCCCTCTGGTAATAGGAAAACCATGCCATACTGCTAGAAGTTGCAACATGCCTTTTCAAAGTTCCTTTGCTGGGGCAAGGCTTCATATTGAAGATCTCATGTTCTCTGAGTCGCCATCACTAAAATTGAGGGTGCTAAACCTTGATAAAGATGCTGCATGCTTCTGTCTTTGGAAAGGCCAACCCATTGACGCTAGCCAGAAAAAATTGTCTGCTGCAGCTTCTCTCATTAGTTTGTCGTTGGAGACCTGCAATGACTCAACTGGTGGGGGAAGTTCTCTCATGGAATCTTCAGGTTTATGGAGATGTGTTGAGATGAAAGACTTGTGTCTTGAGGTAGCAATGGTGACTGCAGATGGAAGTCCTTTAACAAATGTCCCACCTCCAGGAGGGCTTGTTAGAGTAGGGATTGCTTGTCAACAATACTTGTCAAGCACATCACTTGAGCAATTATTCTTTATTTTAGATCTCTATGCTTATTTTGGTAGAGTCAGCGAAAAGATAGCCAAAGTAGGGAAAAACAACCACTTAAAGGAAGCAAGAAACGAGTCTGCGAGTGGACCTCTTGTGGATAAGGTTCCTGGTGATACTGCTGTCAGTCTAGCTGTGAAGGATCTTCTACTAAGGTTTATGGAGTCTTCTTCTCTTGGCATTCAGGAAATGCCTCTAGTGCGCTTTACAGGTGAAGATTTATTTATCAAAGTCACGCATAGAAGTCTGGGAGGTGCCATGGCAGTTTCATCCAGTCTACAATGGGATAGTGTTGAGGTGGATTGTGCAGACACTAGGAATAACCTTGGAAATGAGAACGACTCCTACTTAACGCCTTCTAGAAATAGTCATCTAAACGGAAATGGATGTCCTCAGTTAAGGGCTGTCTTTTGGGTGCAAAATAGAAGAATCTCTAAATCCAACGGTGATTCTTCCCTGGTACCCTTTTTGGACATAGCCACGGTGCATGTGATTCCATATAGTGCACAAGATATTGAGTGTCACAGTTTAAATGTGTCAGCTTGTGTTGCTGGTGTTCGTCTTGGTGGAGGAATGAATTATACTGAAGCTTTGCTTCATAGGTTTGGGATTCTTGGGCCAGATGGTGGTCCAGGGGAGGGTCTTACTAAAGGGTTAGAGCATTTATCTGGAGGACCTTTAGCAAAGCTTTTCAAGCCATCACCTCTGATTATTGATGGGCACAGAGAGAGTACGAAAAATAATATTCAATTAAAATGCTATTCTTCCTGTGTGCTTGATCTTTTGTGCGATTCACACTGTTTATATCTTGTTATCTGTCTTTTCACTTTCTTCCTGGTTTCCTGTTCTGTCTCCCTAGATGGAAGTTCAGAAGATGGAAAGGACAGCAGCCTCTTGCACTTGGGCGCACCTGATGATGTGGACGTGTCAATAGAATTGAAGGATTGGCTATTTGCTCTTGAAGGTGCTCAGGAGATGGAAGATAGGTGGCACTTTCATGATTCTGAAGATTCTTCCAGAGAAAACAGGAGCTGGCACACAACATTTCAGAGTATGCACATCAAAGCTAAAAGCAGCCCGAAGCTTGTTATGGATGGAAAAGCAAAACCACGTGGAAAACAGAAGTATCCCGTCGAGTTGGTTACTGTAAGATTTTGTTTAATTCTTTCTCTTAGAGATATCCATAACGATAATTGTGCCTAAGATTGACATGTAGGATATGATATGATGATGGGTCTTTCAACCAATTTTAATGACTGAAAACTTGCTTAACCCACCAATTGGTCATGGATGTTTCCTAGTGGTATTGAAATTGTTCGTCTAATAGGTGGCTTAGCATGCTTCCTCTCTTTGTTTCAGTTTCCATCTCATCTTTTAACTCTATTGAATTAGAAAGTGTTGATTAATTTGGTCCCAAGAAAGGGAAAAAACTAGAGAATTTTTTTTTTTGATTGGAGATGAATTTGGTCTGATCAGTATGGGTATTCACGTGGGTATGTAATTGAGTTTTGGCTATATTTCTCTGGCCTTTGGTTTTGTGGGTTCCCGCTGGTATTCTGCTCCTAATTCAAAATTTTCCAGTACATGCTTTATCTGTTCAAATGCTTGCAGGTTGGCATGGAAGGTTTGCAGATCTTAAAACCTATGGCTCGGAAGGAGATCCTGCATGATGGTATTTTTGAAGAGGGTACTTTGCAGAATGGTTTGCCTGAAAAAGAAAAACGTACTTTTGACAAATACGGTGGCGTAAACGTGGGAGTTGACATAGTGACTTGTGAAGAAGATGATGACGTTGACGATGCAATGGCAAAGTGGGCAGTGGAAAATTTGAAATTTTCTGTTGATCAGCCGGTAAAGAGATTTTAACTTGTTGATTTATTTCATTGTTCCCAGTTTAGTTTAGTTATAATTCAAGCAAGGCACTAAAATTACTTTGTTTAATAGATTGAGGCCATTGTTACAAAGGATGAGCTGCAATATCTCGCTGTACTCTGCAAGTCTGAGGTGGATTCTATGGGTAGAATAGCTGCTGGTGTCCTGCGGATTCTCAAATTAGAAGGATCCATCGGCTCAGCAGCAATCAATCAGCTAAGTAATTTAGGTGAGTGTCTCATTTCCCAAGTTAACCACCTTATTTAAAAGCTTAAACGGTTAGAGAGGTGTCATGTGTTGCAACTAAAATATCTCTTAATGGCACTTAAAAAATATTTGAAATGAATGCTTAAAAGATCCCCTATGCATGTTTCTGCATTTACAGGAACCGAAAGCTTTGACAAGATTTTCACTCCAGAGAAGTTAAGCAGGGGCAGTAGCGCCAGCAGTGTGGGGCTTAGTCCATCGGCCAACTTGACCGGAGTAAGTAGGAATTCACGTTTGGAATCGACAGTGGCTTCTCTAGAGGAGGTACTTTTGGATTCAAAAGCAAATTGTCTCTCTCTCACAACTGAATTGGGCAGTTCACAATCCTCTTCTGAAAAAATTAATAAAGTTAAACAACTGAGTGAGAAACTCGAGAGCATGCAGAATTTACTCAATCAGTTGCGTAATCAATTTTAGATTATATTTTTCACTCAACATCAGAAGACGGAAACCAAATGGGTTCCAAGAGTATAGTTTTGCAATTATTTCATGTATATAGTTTACATAATATACGAGAGTGCACGAATTTGCTGCTATGTAAAATGTTTGTAATAGCTCCGATTGGGGAATTTTGTGTTAAAATTAGAACACATCAAATTTTTAGCTAAGATTCAATCTTGATCGTTTATTCAAAATTGTCAAAACTCAGATCATATGGAGCGTATATGATGTCATTTTGTAGGGTCGGGAATGGTCTCCTGGACTAAACAAGGATTGTGCATTCTTATCTTCAATCTTTGTCGTTGATTCAAAATTGTCAAAACTTCGATTATATGAGGCATATATCATTCGACGTTGTAGTATTGAAAATGATCTCCTGTATTGAGCAAGGATTGTGCTTTGTGAGCTTCAATTTTGATAATTGATTTGAATAATGTTGTCGTTTTATCAATACTTTACTCTTTGGCTTTGTAGTGAGCGGCATGTGCATGTTTGTGGTTACTAGTTACAGGTGAACGTGCGTTCCATATTTTTGAATTACCTTACAAGTGCTGTAAAAGTAATATTTGAAGATGCATGAATATAAAAATAGTTAAAAAAAATTATTTACGTGAAATGAACTTTTTATTCAATGAGAATCTCTTTGTACACTATATTTTTTGTGTGATTGGGGATATCTGGCTTAACAAAAATACACGTGGAAAATATATTTGGACAAGAGGTATTGTCTGTCCTTGAGCGTTTTTGATTGTCATTGCAAAATAGAGACGAACAAGAAAAAAATTCATAAAATGTTTACCTCAAGTTTGAAGATGAACGGAGAAAAAAATTAAATTAATAATTGAAACCATGAGCAACACACACTTTAGTTCTATATTTTAGTGGAAAGTACTTGTTTTATTGCATGTTTACATTTGTGCATCATGAATGACTGCTACTGATTATTAATATTTACGATGATCAGGGGATAAAACACAAAAATGAGAAAATAAGAACTATCCATTGTTTGACAAAGCATTATATGCTTACGCCTTAAGACCCATCTCATGTAAATGCTTTCATTAAGCACCCCAAACCTTACATTTGTCAAGGTTAAAGCCATGACTTACTGAGGTGTATGCCTCAAGGCATATGACTTTGGGCATTTAGTTGAGATTTTATGTCGTCGTGCATTCACATAGAAAAAAAATCATGATTTGTTTTACCTCAAGTTTGAAGACGATGAACAGAGAAAAAAACTTATATTAAGGGTCCGTTTGATTCTTATTATTGTATAATGAAAATGAAAAATATAGTTGTTATTGAGCCCCACACAAGAGATAGAAATTCAAAATTGATGACTTGATGTGATGGATAATAGTCCTATTTTTCATTTTTATGGATGAAAAATGAGAAATAAACGGAGGCTAATAATTGAATATTTAGATTAAGATTAAGGACGTTTTATAGATAATAGGATAATGTAATTACAAAATAAATAGTAATATTATTTCATTTTCGATTAGGATGATCGTCAAAATATCAAGTTTTCTAGGATTGTTGGAGTAAGATTCGATTAAAACCCTTTTGAACTATCGTCACTTTAATGACCATTCATTTTCGTCGATAAATCTCTTATAACCTTTAATTTCATAATGTGGGAGCTTTAATTATGCACTTCAAACCTTACATTTTCAATGTCATTTGTCAAGGATAAAGCCATGGCTTGCTGAGGCGTATACCTCAAGCCTCAAGGCATATAACAGAGTATTTATCGAGATTTGGTGTCCGCATGCATTCACATAGAAAAAATTTCACGAATTATTTTACCTCAAATTTGAAGAATATGAATAGAGAAAAAAATTATATTAATAATTGAATATTTAGATTAAGATTAAGGACGTTTTATGGATAATAAGATAATTTAATTATAAAATAAATAGTCATTGTAGCAGACATATTACCTCATTGTCAATTAGAATTAGCCTCAAAATATCAAAATTTTCAACGTTGTTGGAATAAGATTCGACCAAAGCCTTTCGAACTACCATCACTTTGATGGATAATTCATTTTCATACTCTGATAACAAAACCTTTGATGACATGATGCGGGAGAGCATAATATTTGACGATTGAAAATAACAACCAATTTAAATAGTTGAGAGATTAATTCATTTACGTCGAACACTCATGAAAACATCAAATACATTCATGTATATGGAATTTCTGAATTAATGAATATAGAAAAACAATACTTTATATACACGGATAATCTTAAAAATAAATAAGTGTACATGAATTTAAATAATTTATTTACCCATAGAGTAAGTGAATAGCCCACAAAACATATAAAGTGTACATGAATTTGAAGAATTAATTTGCATAATTTTGATCTAAATACGAGAGAAATGTAAGTTCCTGAAAATAAATGTTAATTATTATGCATGCACGTAAATAGTGAAATACATAATTGAATGTTAAATAATCCATTTTGAAGAATGAAAAGTAAGACACTATTAAAATAATTGAAAGAGCTAGAATCGCACGTTAATAGTGAAATGCATAATTGAATGTTTAATACATATTAAAAAAAACAAAAAATAAGATATTTAAATAATTGAATTATAGTAAGACTAAAATCGTTAAAAAATAATTCTCACTTGATGTGATATTTAATATATTATAAATGATAGATTTAATATCTCTCTCTCGAAAAAAAAAAAAAAGTTTTCCTATCATTGATAATTTGATATCAATTTTTCCTTCTTCTCTCCAACTAAATACATTTCTTTTTTTTTTTTAATTTAAATAATATATGAGCTATTAGCAAGTTTATAATATATAATTTTATAATGATAAGAATGTTTTTATGTAAATACTATATGAGTTTTTGTAGAATAGGCCGATCTTATCTTCTTTTCCAGAAAAGGCCAAATGGATGAAAGATGTTCTATGCTAAAAAAATAGATGATAGATTAGTAACATTTTGCAAAGGCTGGACACAAATTTCTCTCTGCGCTATACAGTCCACTTGTATTGTCTTTATATGATTGTTGCTGCCAATTGCCTTATCAAATAAACTCTCTCTCTCTCCCTCCCTCCCTCCCCTTCCTTTTTCAAAATTTTTTGGTGCGTACGCAATCCCCATTCTATATAACGACTTTGTAACTTTCACAATAAGGGTGCGTTTGATTGGAAGGGTGGAAAATGGATGGAAAGAAAATGTTTTACAGGGAAAATGATTTCAAGTGTGTTTGATTGGTATAATTTTCCACCCGAAATTTTTTTGAAATTTTGGATTTTTTTGTTCACGTTTGGCTTTATTTTATATGGAAATTATCTATTAAAATAATTTTTTTTTTACAATTGGTTATGAAATTTGTTAAAATTGTCAAAAAGTTAAAAAAAAAAAATTTTTTGCNAAAAAAAAAAAAAAAAATTCCCAGAACATGGAAAATGCTTTCCCGGGTGGGTGGGGGGCAAAATGTTTTCTTGGCAAAATTTTTACTATCAAACACCTATTTTACATTGAAAATGAAAATATTTTCCTAGTTTTAGGGAAAAGAAAGGCAATCAAACATGGCCTAAGTAATGATATTGCTTGTGAATTCAAACGGGAATTGTTGAAATTATTGTTCAAAATCAATAAAATAGAATGTGGAATAAAATTGAGAAATTTGAATACCATGCGTACACATGATTTGAGCCTACAGAAACAGAAACAAAAATGATTCTACAATGTGTACGCATAGGGTTAAAAACTAACCATTAGCTGGTTTTTCAACTTGAAATCTGGTATCCTTTTGGATGGAAATTTGTCTCTTTTCACCATATTTTGGCACAATTTCGTGTAGTATTGGTTAAGATCTATAAATATATATATATATTTAATGATCAAAACAAAAGGCATTAAAAACTACTTGAGGTCAAATTCCATTCCACAAGAAAGATCAAAACATCTTTTCTTTCATATTCAAAATTCTGTTTTGTGTTCTTAAGTTTTGTAAGAATTTTACTAGTGTTTTAAGTGTTTATTCATTTTCAAGGCACGATAAACATTTGTCAAAAGTCCCTTTAAATATCAAATTCAATCCGAGAGGAGGCAAATATCGCTCGAGAACAATGATTACGTGTTTAAGCTTTCATCTTTTATTCCGATTTTCTTGTTATTTGTTTCTTATTCATCCTCTCTGTGTGGAAGCATTATTCGAACAGGGATCCCTTGCAATTGCCTTATGAAATAAAAACGAAGATTTAATGGTTAAAATTAAACGTAGAATGCTTTATATGGTTGACTCATAATGAGTATGCAATAGGGTTTTGTTAAATTTATTTTTTCATCTTCTCAATGGATCGGCGACGAAAAATATTCACTACAAAAATTCTGAAAATATAAAAGATCCGATCCACAAAAGGTGACAAAAGAAGAACTTTATCTTAAAACACGAAAGGAAAGACGAAGGAGGAATGTTAATCCATCAAAATTGATTCAATTTACATTTTGATTGGTGTTCTTGGCGATATCAATCTTGTGCCATTATGAACATTGCAAATAAAAAGAACGTCTCATTTTAACTTATACTTACTCAAACAACACTAAGGGAAAGACAATGGAGGAATGCTAATACATCAAAATTGATTCGATTACATTTTGATTGGTGTTCTTGGTGACATCAATTTTGTGCCATTACGAACATTGTAAATAAAAAGAACGACTCATTTTAATTTATACTTACTCCAACCAAAACCTACATAGTTAAACGCTAAATCCAAGGGCTCGAAGAATTAGGTTGTTTAGTACAAGATACGAATAAAGTCAAGCACGCCCCGATTTACACGTCCATTTGTGTCTAACAAGACATTAAGCCAACCAACTCCAATCTGGCCTCTAACGAGACCAAGCATAGAATGTCTCCATAGAAACTATTAAGATTATTAAACTAAACACTGTCCTAATAAGATAACACAAAATAAAACAAATTGGAATATTACATTCGGCTGGAATGAGTCCATCACTTCTTGAAATAGAGACAATAAATGGCCTCACATGCCCTCCCAGGCATAGTTCAATGGTGCAAAGGACAAGAATGAGATAGTCTCAACTGAGTTAACAGCGCAGTGTGAGGGTTAGATTCCTGCCTCTTACAAGGTATGGAATTGGACTTTTTGTGGGTACTAGTATAATAGCTCTTGTACCATGACCTGCTGAGGCACATCCCGCGATTTACCTCTTCCATAATGCTCTAGGGACGGTGGGGGGCCCTCAAGGTTGGAGTTCAACCTTTAATAAATGGCCTTACATGTTTTACAAGCAAAGAAAATGACGAAAAGTTATAGGGTCCCACCTTAAGACAATGAAAAAATGGATGGGGAAAGATGAACCCTTCAACATTTGAATGAAATTTTATTTTTAATTAATCCCTAATTGTCATTTTATATTTCGGACTTTGCTTTTTAATTTTGTTAAGCTTAGTCAAACATGCTCATAATTAATTAAAGGATGGTATCGTTTGTGAGGGAATGAAGTTGGTGAATTTAGAATGCAAATGTTGCACCACAATCATTTTTCTCCATTCTATTCGGTTATTTGTCGAAAAATAAAAACAACTAGATCCTTAGCAATTTCAACGGCGCATGTTAGGTTTAACCCATATTTCTCTCTTCTAACATGTTCTACTTGTGTCGTACTACTCCTCTTGACACGAGTTTCTTTAGATTATTCTTGAGAACTCTCATTTTATTCTACCTCAATTAAGTAGCCCCAAATAAGTAAACAAAGACAAGGTTAATACCGACTTTAACTGAATGCTCGCTTAATAGATGCCACCTCTACCAGGGGCGGACCTACATAAGGCCTAGTGGGGGCCGCCGCCACCACTTAATTTTCAGATTTCCTGATTTTTCTTCAGATTTTTTTTAGTTTTTTTTTTTGTTCAGTTTTTCAAGGTTTTTTGGTTTTGTCCCCACTGAACTTCTTTTCTGAGTCCGCCCCTGGACCTCTACTCTATATATTTGCAATCAAGAAACGTTAACTTTTTCACTTTTGGAATTGGTTTTGTAAAAGCATAACACGGTCGATTAGTTCGCCAAGCAACTCATTTGCATACCAAATCAATATGGCTGGACGAATCATGGAATATAGAGCTTTCACAATACAGAAAGCACTTCTTGTTTTCAGGGAAAGTAATATAAATAGATAGACAAACAACAAAAACACTTGGAATCATCATACAAAGCAAAAACAACTAATAATAACAGTCAGCCGGCTTAAATATAGGAAAACATTGGATCCTTTTCACAATTATAAAACGAGTAACAGCCTGCAAAATAAGCCAATGGAATTGATCAACTTCTATATAAAAAGTAACATAAACTTAGATCCTTGTACTTGAAAGTAGTTAAAGAAATTCTATCTTCAAAAGTTTGTTGATCCCTCCCTCTTCAGGGGGCAAAGAAAATGGGGAAGAAAAACGGGATTTTTCGCTATGCAGATACGGTCGACAAGCTTTTGATGTTCTTTGGGACTTTAGGCAGCATTGGAGATGGACTGCAAATACCTCTTATGATGTTTGTTCTCAGTGCTGTCATCAATAAGTATGGAGACCTTAACAGTCCAGTCTCTAATCATACTGTAGACAAGGTAACAGAATGAAACTAATGCATAATTTCATTAATACGAGGAATTTGTTGCGCACTAGACTGACATGATACTAAATTTCTATCCAGTACACACTGAAGCTACTCTATGTTGCCATTGGAGTGGGACTATCTGCTTTCATCGGTATGTTGCAGTGCTTAGAACTCAATTGGTCAATCTCTAGAGCATCAAATCTTACGAAAAGTTGACAGATTATGTTTATATTAACATGTTTCTAAGATGCTTTTCTTATGTTTCCGTGCATGCATTTTTACAGAAGGATTATGTTGGGCAAGAACGGCAGAGAGACAGACTTCTAGGATGAGATTAGAGTACCTGAAATCTGTCCTTAAACAAGAAGTTGGTTTCTTTGACACGCAGGCAGCTGATTCTTCAAAAACTTATCAAGTTGTTACGACAATTTCTGCGGATTCCAATACGATCCAAATCACCATAGGGGAGAAGGTACTTACGCCAACAGCACCTAATTTCTCTTATCAAAATCAGTGCTTAGATGGGAAATGGATGATAAAGAATGCCAGACACAGAAAATTCAGTGTTGCTAGCCATCTGAGTATAATCACATAACTGATCGCTAATATTTCAGAAAATTAAAGGATCTTCTTGCTCAGAAACTAAAATAAAATGCTCAGTATGAAGGATTAAATAGTACCAACAGTATTAAAGAAGAAAAATAATTCAATACCTTGCTTATGATATTGTATCTACTGTTTACCGAACATGCATTAAGAGTAGTGAAAACTATTCTATTTCCTACACTTTGTCATTTTAGTTGACTCAAAACTTGAAATATTATGATTTTTGCGTGTAGATACCTGACTGCCTAGCCTACACTTTGTCATTTTAGTTGACCCAAAACTTGAAATATTATGATTTTTGCGTGTAGATACCTGACTGCCTAGCCTATATGTCATCCTTCATCTTCTGCCTCGTATTTGCATTCTCACTATCATGGAGGCTTACTTTGGCTGCTATACCATTCACCATAATGTTCATTGTCCCTGGACTTGGATTTGGAACGATGATGATGAATGTGGCGATGAAGACGATAGAGTCTTATGCAGTCGCAGGTGGAATTGCAGAACAAGCAATTTCCTCGATCCGGACTATATATTCCTATGTTGCTGAGAATGAAACCCTCGAGAAGTTCAGTCATGCACTGCAAAAAACTATGGATTTAGGAATAAAGCAAGGTTTTGCAAGAGGCTTGATGATGGGGAGCATGGGAGTTATTTATATTAGCTGGGGATTTCAAGCTTGGGTTGGATCTCTTTTGGTCAGCAGAAAAGGAGAAAAGGGTGGAGACATTTTTGTAGCCGGATTCAACGTTCTCATGGGAGGATTGTAAGTTTATTAATCGTTAGATTTTTAATAATCTGCTGGCTTGATTGTTCACATCAAACTTGGAAACTTACTGTTTTTTCCTTTTTTGCAGAAATATTTTGACTGCCCTTCCAAATCTCACTGCAATTGCGGAATCTAAGGCGGCTGCTGTTCGCATTACAGAGATGATTGATCGCGAACCAGCCATTGATTCTGATGATAAGAAGGGAAAAGCTCTATCATATGTGAGAGGAGAAATTGAATTCAAAGGTGTCTATTTTACTTACCCGTCAAGACCAGATACGCCCATATTGCAAGGCTTGGATCTTACAGTTCCAGCCGGGAAAACTGTCGGTCTTGTTGGGGGTAGTGGCTCTGGAAAGTCCACCATCATTTCACTGTTGCAAAGATTTTATGACCCTATAGAAGGAGAAATTTTCTTGGATGGATACAAAATAAAGAGGCTTCATCTCAAATGGCTCAGGTCCCAAATGGGATTGGTTAATCAAGAACCAATCCTCTTTGCAACATCTATAAAAGAAAATATATTATTTGGGAAGGAGGAAGCATCTACAGAGGATGTAGAGAAAGCAGCCAAGGCTGCAAATGCACATGATTTCATTATCAAGCTACCAGATGGATATGAAACTCAAGTAAGACTGTTTCTATCCCCAAATACAAGAAATCTGTTTTTGTTTTTGTTAGGAATTCTGAAATCAGTAAATAATCCAATGCCTTGCTTAAGAATTCTTTTCCCTTGTCATTTGGTTCGAAATGTTACATGCTGTTTTCCAATTTTAAGCATCTCTGATAATTTTCCATTGGATATGGTAATCTCCAGGTTGGTCAATTTGGAGTTCAGTTATCAGGAGGACAAAAACAACGCATAGCAATAGCAAGGGCTTTGATAAGGGATCCGAAAATCTTGCTTCTTGATGAAGCCACGAGTGCACTGGATACAGAATCTGAAAGAATTGTACAGAAGGCTATAGACCAGGCATCTAAGGGAAGGACAACCATAGTTGTGGCTCACCGTCTCTCTACAATCAAGATGAGTAACTTGATTGTGGTTCTCCAGTCGGGAAGAGTTGTTGAATTAGGTTCACATGATGAGCTTATGCGACTGAAAGATGGAGAGTACTTCAAAATGGTTCAGTTGCAACAATCAGCAACTGAAAATGATACTAAAAGTAATTCCAACCATCAGATTGAAGAAAAAAATCACAAGATGATTATCCCTCCAAGCCCATTGAGTGCCAGGTCAAGTGCACAAAACACTCCAGCTTTGAACCCATTTAGCCCAGCATTTTCAAGGAGTACACCCTACTCCTTCTCTGCTCCATACTCAATTCAATACGAGGGCACATACGACAGTGATGATGAAGATTTCAATGGACCAGCTAATCCTACTCCATCACAGTGGCGTTTACTGAGCATGAACACACCTGAATGGGGAAGAGCTTTGCTCGGGTGCTTAGGAGCCATAGGCTCAGGAGCTGTTCAACCAGTTAATGCCTATTGCGTGGGAGCACTTATAGCTGTTTACTTCAGGACAGATAAACACTCCATTACATCTCATGCAAGAGGGTATTCTCTCGTATTTGTAGGCCTTGGAGTTTTCAACTTCTTCACCAACCTTCTGCAGCACTACAATTTTGCTATCATGGGAGAAAAGTTAACTAAAAGACTAAGGGAGATGCTGCTGGGAAAACTCATGACTTTTGAGATTGGATGGTTTGATGAAAGTGAAAACACAAGTGCAGCAATATGTGCACGAATATCAACAGAAGCCAACATGGTTCGCTCACTTGTTGGAGATCGCTTGTCCCTGTTGACTCAAGCATTTTTTGGAGCTATCTTTGCCTACACACTAGGACTCATTTTGACATGGCGGCTAGCCCTTGTGATGATGGCGGCTCAGCCCTTACTCATCGGAAGCTTTTATTCAAGGAGTATTCTTATGAAGAGTATGTCTGCAAAAGCTGAAATTGCACAAAAGGAAGGAAGCCAACTAGCAAGTGAAGCTGTCATCAACCATCGAACTATAACTGCATTTTCATCTCAGAAGAGGATAGTGGGGCTCTTTAGAGCCACACTGGAAAGCCCAAGGAAGGAGAGTATCAGACAATCCTGGTTTGCAGGTGTTGGCTTATTTAGCTCACAATTTCTTGCAGCAGCTTCTACAGCATTAGCTTACTGGTATGGAGGGAAGTTATTGACACAAGGGTTAATAACTCCCGAGCGACTTTTCCAAGCATTTCTAGCACTTCTATTCACGGCATATACCATTGCTGAGGCAGGAAGCATGACAAAAGATTTGTCGAGAGGAACTAATGCTGTTCGTTCAGTTTTTGCAATCCTCGACAGAAAGAGTGAGATTGATCCAGAGAACTCGTGGCAAATTGATGCAATGAAGAATGGTATTAGGGGCCGTGTTGAGCTAAGGAATGTGTTCTTTTCTTATCCATCAAGACCTGACCAGATGATCTTAAAGGGCCTCAATCTTAAAATCAGATCAGGAACCACTGTTGCATTAGTTGGCCAGAGTGGTTCAGGGAAATCGACAATTATTGGACTCACTGAAAGATTTTACGATCCAATTAAGGGATCAGTGTTTATTGATGATAAGGACATAAAGGAGTATAATTTGAGAACCTTGAGGTCACACATTGCGTTAGTCAGTCAGGAGCCAACGCTATTTGCAGGAACCATAAATGAGAATATTGCCTATGGGAAACAGAATGCGACAGAATCTGAAATACATAAGGCTGCAATACTTGCTAATGCCCATGAATTTATAAGGTATGGTATCTATAACACTTTTTTCGAACGAAAATATATTATGAAACTAGAAAAAACACGGGGGGAGAGAGGGGGAGAGAGAGAGAGAATCTAAACCAATACTTAATAACTTTTAATTCATTTTCTTGATGACAGTGGGATGACAGATGGATATGAGACCTACTGTGGAGAGAGAGGAGCTCAGCTATCTGGAGGCCAGAAACAAAGAATAGCTCTGGCTCGTGCAATATTGAAGGACCCTACAATCCTGCTGCTGGATGAAGCAACTAGTGCTCTTGATAGTGTGTCAGAAAGAATGGTTCAAGAAGCACTAGAGAAGATGATGGGTGGTCGAACTTGCATTGTTGTGGCTCATCGATTGTCTACAATACAGAAATCTAATTCCATTGCAGTGATCAAAGACGGAAAAGTTGTTGAACAAGGTTCACACTCTGATCTACTCTCAATGGGAGATGGTGGTGCCTATTATTCGCTTGTTAAGCTGCAAGGTGGCAGCTCTCTTTAACGGTAAAACGAAGCAGTTGGATCTAAACTAGTCGATTTCTCAGATACACACTGCATGTGCTCTATGCTACCTGAACTTTTGTAAGATAGAGGAAATCAAAATCGTATGAAGATTTCCTTAAGCTGGCTTACTATGTAAATTTTGCCTTCAAGCATGTAAGATGTCATCTATTCTACTGTAGACTAATTCCTGGGTTTCAACAAGGACGAAAGCAGCAAACATGAGAGGATTCATATGTAATTATCTCAACCAAACACACAACTTTTAAGCCTTTTCATATAAATATAAGATCCTCAAATCAAAGCTGATTCTAGAAAATGAACTAAACAAAGAATTACAGCAAAAAGATCATCAAGACAGTTAAAATAACCACCAAAAATTCCAGTCTCAGCCTATGGCTCAACTGATGTGGTGCGTTCGACTTGAGTTTGATACCTTTTTTATTCATTTTCTCTCCGGAGTCGTTAACCTGTATATCCCCCTTCACAATCAGATTGTGTCTCTTGGTATAAAAGACCAAGATCTTGAACTTCACTCTAGTAGCCAATCTCACTCTAAAAGCCACCGTGGACACATTTGAAACAGCCTCAAACGCCGCCTCCCACGGCACTCCATTAGTCTCCACCACCGCTTTCCGGCTAGTATGCTTATCGTGACCCTGGTAGAACCCTGGCACTGTGTAGTTGGCTATAGGAAAGCTATAATTTTGACCATAGAAAAAAGTTAAATTTATGGTATCATAGTCCACGCCTTTGTCTTTCATCCTATTATCTAGCTTGATGTCAAAGAAAATGGTGTGGTTGTTCCTGGTGGTGGTGGAGTTGTCGGTTTTGTTGAGTGAAGGAACCAAAAATTTCTGTACGGAGCAAGTGGGTTTTGAGGTACGTAGACTTAGCCACAAGAAGAGAGCTGTCAAACCTAAGGTGAATATGAAGCTGCAACAGCAGTTGACACACCCACCGCTGCCGCTCTCCGCCATGCCGGAAAATCTACTCGCGGTGGAGCGATATATAGCGAAGAAATATGGCTTTGCGAAGTATCAATCAGTGGAAGTGGAATATTAGTTCAAGACTTCAAGTCAACCACTGGATCGAGTTGCCTGAAAAGTCGTCTTCTTTTTTAATAGCAAAAGAATCCCGAGACTTACGGTCATTTTCTTTTTATTTCAATTGGTCCGTTTTCTTCATTGTAAATTTTCGACCTGGTAACTGCTGGAACAAAAAATTATTGCAATTTACTTCGAAAAGTATACAAAGAAAAAAAAAATAATAAATAACATTTGCAATGCCAGTTTTTTTTTTCATTTCAATTTTAACTCTCTAATGTAGGCTCGAACCCATGCTACTTACCGGTTGATTTCCTTATTTGAATTGAATGGACCGAAAAATTTGATTTCACTATACTAGCGTCATCTATGTAAGTATGTGCTACATAAATATGATTATAAATAAGGTATAACACACACGTTTTATACTAGTATGAATAAAAAAAGATAGATCGGTGGTAGAGTGATGGTGCTGGGATCATCATAAACAAGTACTGTCACTATAATTTTATCTACTCGTCAAGCAACCTAGACAACGAACCTACAAATAACACCACCAAATGTCTACATTTGAAATTAGCATGAAAGAAATTTTCAAGTAATTTTACCCAAACTTCTGGCAAAGGGCTTCTTTGCATTGAAAGTTGCGTAGGTCTAGAGGGGTAAAATTACAAAAATAGAGGATTGAATCTCCAGAGGAAAAGGAAGCACGTTACTCGTCGTCCTTGTATGGATACTCCTCAGGAACTTGCTTCAGAAGTTTCACCTGCAACTCAAATGCATCATCCCCTCTAAGCATATCTCGCAGCCACGTGACTTCAGTTTTCATTGACACCTAAAGGAAGAAAGAAGAACTGCATATCACCTCCAAGTAAGGTAACAACTGTGCTATCCCAGGCGTTATTCTAAACGTGGTGAGTTATTCGTCTCAATCAAATTAACGACAATAACAAATTATATCGATAAGAAAATGCTAGGCAGACAAAGATTAACCTCAAACATCGTTGAGCAGATGGATTACATTGTCTTCTATTGGCCGAAACAAGAGGGACGTTTCCGTCATTTCCCCCCTAGATACCTGATCCTCCACCCCCCACCCTCTTCCTTTCCTCTCCCAGCTCTCTCTCCCTAATAAAGTTTTTGTCATAATAAATAGTTTTAATAGGGGAGAAGGTTCAACAACCAACATATTCAATGGCAAATTTCACAATAACAAAACAAATTCTCAATCATATAATGAAATAAACAAATTTATGAAGATGCATGTAGCAGATGCCCACTCCAAAACCATCATTTTTCTGTCCAAGTTGCTTATCTTTTTGTCTAACTCACTTCCTTTCTTCTGTGTGAGTTTCAGGAATATATCATAGGTCCGAGATCTATATCTATGAATTGAAAGGTCCGTATCATCAACTCAGCAATCAGTTGTTAGAATCAAAATAGATTCTCAATCATATAAAGAGAAACAAATTTATGAAGATGCCCACTCAAAAAACAACATCGTTATATGGTAAGGATAAGATGTTCATAGAGGAGGGCAGCTCACCATCTCAAGAGCTCCTCTGATAACTCCACTTAAAATGTTGCAATAATATAGACCTTGACAGGTATCAGGAAGCTCAACAAAATCTACAAGAGGATTATCCTCCAAAATTATACTGCATGTTGTTCCCTCAGCATCCCAGTTGGAGACTGATGCAGTAACTCCCAGGAACATTTTGAATCCAACCTGTTCATATGACATTTTAATAATGTACTTAATAAACCAAACATTTCAAAATAGATACTAAAAAGGTACAGAAGACACCATTTCAAATGATTTTATATCTTAATAAGAGATGAAACTATGCTGCCGAACATGGTGGTCTAATATCGTGGGATGCCAAATGGAGAGAGCCAGTGAATGCATAATCAACTTACTCTGACAGCATGTATGCAACAACACAATATTTCAATATGCCAGCTCTTTTTTGTCCCAACAATTTCATACTGAAAAAACTACTGGAAGGACCAAAGGAATATTCAACATTTTTCAACCTAGCATACACATTATGTCTGAAACAGGCATTCCATTGCACGATGATACCAGTCCCAGGCCATACGAAGAGAATTTTAGCACAGAATATGGGCAAAATAGACCAAAATGATACTTGTCGCAGTTCAACTTTAGAATTGTAAAAATAATGAGATGATCTAGTAAGGAGATGAATGCTACATTGACATAGTCAATTGATGACAATAGGTAGGACGTTTAGGGATTCATTAAAAATGTGCTTATAAGTAAGCTCCAGGGCGTGGAAACACATTTTTCGAGATTATCAGTTCTCATGGATTATTTGAGAAAATATGCAGTTGAAAGTGCGAATGTTATCCACTTTTTCCAGTTAGATCACGTGGCTTTATTAACATAAAATAAGATGGGATCATAGTTCCCCATGTGTATCTTATATACAAAATCTACGTGAGCTGATTCAATATCCCACAATTTGGAGCGATATTACAGACTTCTCTCGAATTCATATACGATAACTCACAAACCTCCCAGGCATGACTCAGAGAATTTAAACAGTTATAACAGAAAATTTATTAATTCAGAAGTCACCTTACAGTGCAATAGCAGATGATTACAACATCAATTGATCTAGATCCTCTTTACTTCCTAAAACTGCTTTCTTTCGAAAAGATGTAAACTTCCTCTTTAGTAACCAAAAATTGACTGGGATTAGAACACTCATATTGCATTCTTTATTAGTCTATTTTCAAGTCATTAGTCGATCCTCCTATTAAAGGCAATATATTTTTTTCCATTTGTCCTTTGAAATAAGGAATTGAAAGACGTGATGGGGTCAGAATGCAATTTATCTTCTTCTCCAGGTCACTGATACTGAGGTCTAGATTCTGTATTGGATGAAAACTATAATCTAAAATTCAGAACAGCTGAAATTCCTTAACTTTATTCGCTATGAAAATGAATAATAACAGACCGAATAAACGGTAGGAGTACACAACCTTGGCAATGACTTCAGCTGTTTCCTTAAAATCAACACATCTCGACACATTCGATTTCGCTAGAAATTCATCCACTAGCCGTACCCCGATATTATAGCCCCTGCAATAAACACAAGTACTCCAAATTCAAGGAAGAAATACCACTTCAGGTAATCAAATAGTCATGAAAAACAAGTTTATTTACAACAAAATTAGGAAAATCATTGCTTTCAATAAGAATTAAGATTAATTAAAAGAATCAATCACATTTGATCGAGCTGTTTGTTGACCTCCTCCACCTCCTCCAGATCGGTGAGAAGCTGACGCACTATAGCACCGTAAGTCAGAGTGAAGAGCTCCGCATTCTGTGAATATTATACAACACTAATTGACCAAGATTTCACCAAATTACATGGTACAGCGATCAGGATCAAACAGTAAAATTAGGATTGATTATTTTGAGAAATTATACTTACCACGCGTTCAACGTTGGCGAAAATAGCGTCGCCGGACCTTGGAGCGACGGGAGCCATGGAGAGAATTCAGATTTTATTTTATTTTGCTTTCGGTAGTAGTAAAAATGAAGATTCTACTGTGAGTGCCGATGAAAGAGATGAACGAACACGCTTTCTGAAAGCGCATGGCAGTGAACTAAAAGCGTGAAGAAACACATAAATCGCTCTTTATATTTGTTCATTCATCAGGGCGGTGAATTGAAATTATTATGAGATTAGATTAAGTTTTTTTAGAAAAATAAAATTACGTATTTCGCTTTGTAAAATTTTCTTTTATATGAAAATTTTTACTCATATTTTCTTTATATATTAGTTAATATTTAATTTAAAAAATTAATTAAATTTAAATATTTACTTAAAATTTTAAGTTAATATTTTTTACTTACAAGTAAATTTTACAATTATAAGTTAATTTTATACTTTTAAATAACTTTAAGTGATTTTTACTTATAAGTAATTTTTTTAATATTTTATAAATGAATTTTTATCTTATTAGTAGTATTTTTATTTTATAACATTTTTTTTTGACATAAAAGTGCTTTTTTTTTACTTATTTTTAACTATAACGTAATTTTTCTTATATTACAAGTAATATTTTAATGGTAAGATATTTCTGAGTAGATGGAAGGATATCATGGAGGGAAATAGATCATGGATTACCAATAAGACTAAAGTAGATTTTTCCTGAGTCGGTGCATGTTCGGATGATGGGGACAGACTAATGTTCTTTGGCGGTTACCCGGACTATCTTTTTTTTTGGTATAAAATACATTGGTGGATTGGATTTCCCTTGACGATTATAACTTTTTCATAAGCATTGTCATTGTCCTTGTGATGCTCCTTGGCTATGTGATAAGATAGTTGCCATGACATCCATATAGGGATGGCAAATTGGCTCGTCGGTTAAGGCTCGGTCCAGGAAAAAGCCCGAGCCGGTCCGGCCCATGTGGCTCGACGGGCCGGCCGTGAGCCTAAAAAAAAAAAGAAAACTTGTCTGTAACTTCTTTTTTTTTTCTTTTCATTTTAGTNTATATGTTAATATTTAGTTATTATTTATAATACGTATAAATTGCACAAATTTTAAATTCTTTAAAAAAAATTTAGATTTGTGAAGAATTAAAAAAAAAATCGAGCCGGTTCGGGCCGAAAGCTAGGGTTGAGCCTAATTTTTTTGGCAAAACAGGCCAAAAAAAGCTCAAAATATTTTTACTCGAGCTGAGCCCAAGCAAAAAGTTGCGGCATGGCTCGTTGACACCCCTACCTCCGTCATAATCATTTTTATCTATATTGATTTATTTGCAAAAATAGGATTACATTTTTTCAGATAAGATTGGCATCTATCATGAGAAATAATGGGATATTGCCAGTATTCACTCGAACTCTTTGCCTTGAATTTTTATGAGATTGCAGTCATTGGAGACTTCATAATCCCGTTTAGTCAAGTTTAGCTAATGATACTCGACATCTGTTATTGGTTCCCGTTCCCTTCTTCATAATCCCGTTTAGTCAAGTTTAGCTAATGATACTCGACATCTGTTATTGGCTCCCGTTCCCTCATGTGGTTTTTGAAGAATCAATTGATACAATCTGGACAGGACTGTGTGTAATCAGTATTATCTCCAACTAGTTTACTTTGTTCTTCTTCACATATTCTGACACTCAACATCTGTTCTTGGAATCGTCAACTATAACTAATTACACATTTAACTCAACATCTGATGTTGGTTCCCATTCCCTTGAGTGTTTTGAAGATCAATTGATGCAATTTGGACATCACTTTTGTATATTTTGTAGTGTGACATGTCAATTGTGTGTTCATTTGTGTACACGTTCATCGCTAAAGATATGGAATGAGAGAAGAAGATGGTGTTTAGTCAATCTAGGATTGTGTTCTTCTGCATTGTGAAGTTTTCTTACAGATAGTGTTTTTCTTGTATCTACGTATACAACAGACGAATGGTAACAAAAGCCTAACAACTGTGTAGGGATTAAAGAAATAATTCAGCTATAATAAAATACTCAAGGACCTGAAGAAAGAGTTTTGCGGCAATGGTACCGTTGTCCAGGACCCAGAATTGGGCCAGGTTTGTATTGCTTCTGAACCATCCTGGATGAAGTGTTTTGTGTACCCATCCGCCTTGTTTTGTTGCGTTCTATTTTTCACATTCAAACGTGACATTCTTCAACTTCAAGGCGATCAGCGGGAGAATGCATCTGACTTTCTTGTTCAGGTGATAACTCTTAGCTGTTTCATTATTAGATCTCGTCACATTCGAGAACAGCTTATTAAAAACCCGTTTGAGCCACCTTATTATCTCATTAAAATGAAAAATATGGCCATTATCCATCACATCAACATTTAAATTCAAATTTTCTATCTCTTGTGTGCACCCTAATAACGACTATATTTTTCATTCTCATTCTATAATAATTTGGCTCGAACAGGGGCTAAAAAAAAAACTGTAGAAAAAAATGAAAAATAGATTGGAGTAAAGTTGTATTAAAGGCCATCTTGGGGAAGTAGGGAGATGAATATAAACAACTAACATTAGATGGTATTCTACATTCCTTGATGTTTACTATTTTAATCTTTTCGTTTTGAAAACGGGCTGGGATCGTGAAAAAGGAGTACATCAAAATTCACACTGGTTATTTAGACTTGTCTAAATGCTATACATAATATGTCGACGTACTTATT
The DNA here is from genome assembly GCA_912172775.2 of Fraxinus pennsylvanica. NCBI lineage: Eukaryota > Viridiplantae > Streptophyta > Magnoliopsida > Lamiales > Oleaceae > Fraxinus > Fraxinus pennsylvanica. The sequence continues at coordinate 17,939,128 of OU503055.2, forward strand.
GTAGTTAATAGTACTTGTATGCTCGTCTAATATGCACTTTGTTTCTGCTATCTCAGAGTTCTACTAGTGGTGCATGATATTTACAGGATTTCTTCTAGTGTTCAGGACTTGTAGCTTTTGAGATTTGAATGTTTTCTTCTAGATTGTACCTGTGTTTATATTCCACATTTGTGATTGTAATGTATCGGTTATATGGTGAGTAGGCTTCGACTAGGGGGTAAATAAGATAGCCCCTTTACTGTGAATTCATCTCTCCCAAGTAGGATCCAAACCTACGACCATGGTTGGTGGGCGTCCCAACGTTATATTTCACTAGACGAAGTAGGCACAAGTAAAGTTGAAGAATCACAAGAGACGTGAATTTGGTAATTTGACACCAAAGAGGCAGTAATATATAATGAGACGGTTCTATATTGTAAGATTGTACATTCAAATAATGACGGTTCAAATTTTGGATCAGTCAAGTAACATCACTTCGGATACCATGTTGTCACTAAAGCATATGCCATGGGATCCTTATTTGGTTCAAAAACTGTAATGTTTTCTTTAATATTCAATGGTAGTGGTGGATGGTGATGAATACTATAGTATATTCTGAAAAAAAGTAAAGAGCCAAGAAGAAATTTTCTTGAAAAATCTGTCCGAGACAAAGATATTTTGACATGTGGCGCAGCACATATCTTGTGTTTTTCGAAAATGTCCACATAATGTGACTTTACATAACCAGAAGGTTACAATTGTCAGAAAATGACCTGCGCAACATGCATGGGAAGACAAAATGT